>BMAU01007232.1:0-13377 GCA_019973935.1 Trichonephila clavipes | reverse complement strand
TATGTCTGTATACTATGTAAAACATATTCTGCGCTCAAAATTACATAAAAACCATTTAAGTTCTTAAGGGGAAAAAAACTTTTAAATTTGGAAAGTGATTTTAAAATGCTACTCCTCCAACAAAAGTTTACGTATGCGCATGAAATTAGATTTACAAGTACGTCAAACCATGTATAACAAAAGTTGGTATGAGTTTTGCAATAACATGATTGGTATTCGTACAATACTTCTTTGTATGAATGCTTATTGAAAATTCCTCAAAAAATAGACAATTTTTGAGTTCAATAATTTTTTTAAAAAAATAAGTATAGCTGTGATTCACACACACACACACACAAATGCACACCATAAATGTACATTTTTGCGTGGATAACAACTGTATTTTTATTAAGTATATACACTAAAACCCAATAAAACAAGCAATTAAAAATAAAATAAATAATGATTTTTAACAATAATGATGTGTAATAATTCATCTTTTATCACACTCTCGTACAGAAACTTGAAAAGATGCAGTGGGAATTTTTCATCTTAGAATCAATGAAAATTTTTAATCCAATCTCAAATTTCAAACATAGAAAATTTTGCAAATTCACCAATCTAACGTGAGAATCAACTCTGAATTATTGGATTATAAGGTCTTGAAATAAGAAAATAAACATTTATTTTCTCAGTTTTATTATTCCATTACCAAGCAATAAAGGCATTCAAATTCCTTTTGTAACTTTATACAATAATAATTAACTTAGATTTATATACAATTGAGTAGCAAAGAAAGAAATGTAAAATGCGAAAACAAAGTTTTAAAATAAAAAGCCCATGTTTTTTCAAGAAGTATACTTTCATTATTAAAATGCTCTAGTTCTTTTCAATAATTTCACAAATTTAAGCAATAAACTTTTTTTCAACTTCTACACTATTAGCTCACGATCTCTAAATATTTATTTATCTTGGTGGAATTTTCAACGTTAATAAAATACATTTTGAAGCGCTCAATTGAGCTGAAATTTCATATGCAGGATTATTTTGGATGACAATACAATAATGTAATAATAATTAATAATAATTAATTTTGATTAAAACTAATTATTTAGAGAATTACAAATACAACCACATTGGCATCATTTTTGGCGATTTAGCAAACTTTTTGGTGACTTGTGTCAAAACTTGAAAATGTTTTTTATCACGTGTTGAAGTATTATGTTGAACTGAAATTTATATACACGATTATTTTGGATGACAATACGATACTTTAAGGATAATGAATAAAAATTAATTACCACTTAATGTTGTGATTCCGTCATATGTAAATACATAGTCATATTAATTGTAACTATTTCATGAAAAATAGCTAAAATAAAGTTTTTCTTTGTTGATTTAAGTAGGAATTGACTTAATTTTTTTATGTTACTTGTATATTTATTTGCATCGATTTCTAATATTTAGCTTAGTGATATATTTAATAGCAAAATCACAGTAAACCGCAGTCTGCAATCAGCATTCTCCTTGATTGTTTATTAACATCGTACTTTGGAGCTATTCTGGGCTCTTAGTGGTAAAAATCGTGATTTTGAGCTCAAGTTACAACTTAATTAGCTCCGGGGGCGTAGCTACAGCCTAATCAGTGATCGAGAGCCCCGAGGTATTGGGGCCTCAACATGTTAAGGTAAAAATCATAAAATTTCAAGGTCCCAAAAAAAGGACTCTAAACGAGTTTGTGATACTGGGCTCATTTTGGACTAGCTACGGTATTGATTGGTTCTGACTATAAATCTTCCAAGCTAACGGGAAGATTTAGAACCACCACATATTTAACGTGCATTCACCCTTCTATACAGGGAAAATAACAATATATATATATATATATATATATATATATATATATATATTATTATTATTATTTTCAGCAATATTAATACTATAGAAATGCTACTTCGATATAATGTACTGTAACAATAGTGTAGTAGTATATATTATTTCAATAACATATTACAACAATAGTGCAATGTTTCAATAATATGGTCTAACAATAAAATATTATTTCAACAATACGCTATATCAATGGTATAGTTGTTTGAATGATATAGTACTATTATATATGGAGATCCCCATCCTACATAGTCGTTAGAGACGCTGACTGATGTATGTGTCTTAGGGCGTGGGTTTGAATCCTTGAGAAGACATGGGTGTTTGTAAATGTATAGTGCCTTGGCAGCATGGGAGTACTCTAAATCAGAAGTCGCCAAAGGCGTAGTCCGTGGACCACTAGTGGTCCGCGAGAAAATTTAGCTGGTGCGCAGAAAAATGTGGAATATACTCACCCATCACATTAAGTTATGCTTTAAGATACATTGATTTCGTTCTTAGATCACTATTTCTTTTATAAATATATTTAACTCTTAAAAATTCCTATTAGGGGTTCGCGGGATTTATACACAGTCCAGTCACATTAATGTGACCATCTGTCAAAAGCCAGAATAACCACCATTCGCAGAGTGGACTGCGGCGAGACGTGCAGGAAGAGAGTCACTTAGGTCCCTGAAGGTGTTCTCTGGGATGTTGAGCCATGCCGACTCTAATGCCGTGGCCAGCTGCGCTAGATTACGCGGTTGAGGATCCATGGCGCGAACAACTCGATCGAGATGGTACCACAGATGCTCGATTGGGTTTAAGTCAGGTGAGTTTGCTGGCAAGGGGAGGACGGTAAACTCATCCTGGTGCTCTTCGAACCACGCACGTACACTGGCAGCTGTATGGCACCTCGCATTATCCTGCTGGAAGATGCCATCATCCTGAGGAAAAACAATGCGCATGTAGGGGTGGACATGGTCCGCAAGGACAGATGCGTACTTGTATTGATCTATCTTGCCTTCCACAATGATCAGTGAACCCAGAGAATGCCAGGAAAACATTCCCCAGACCATAATGCTCCCGCCTCTAGCTTGGACCGTTCCGGCAATGGTTGCAGGGTGGTTCCTTTCAGAGGTTTCACGCCTTATACGCCAACGTCCATCTGTCCGATGGAGCATAAAACGCAATTCATCTGAAAACGCTACATGTCGCCACTCTGTGGACGTCCAGCTGCTGTACTGGCGTGCAAATTCTAGCCTTCGTCGTCGATGAACAGCAGTCAGCATAGGTGCACGAACCAGGCGTCTGCTTCGGAGGCCCAGACGCAGCAATGTTCGCTGAATAGTAGTTTGGGAGACACTTTTGGTTCATTTTGGTGGTCAGTTGCTCAACGGTAGCCCGTCTATCTGCCCGAACACATCTCCGCAACCGTCGTTCGCCTCTGTCATCTATGGCCCGTGGTGCACCACATTTGCCACGTCGCTGCTTTTGAACAGTCCCATTTTGCCATGCACGGTACACTTTTACCACGGCGGCACGCGAACAGTTCACAAACTCAGCCGTTTCGGAAATGCTTCCACCCTTGACTCGAAAGCCAATGATCCTGCCCTTTTGGACGTCGGATAAATCGCTTCATTTCTGCATTACGCCAACGATTGAAATGTTTTCCGAAGCCCCTCACACACCTTTATATATACGCTCAACTGCACTGTGCTGCCACCTGCCTTCTGTGATTGGTTATTTAACTCTGAAGTGGAAAGTACGTGGTGGTCACATTAATGTGACTGGACTGTGTATTATGTATTTACTGGTCCATTAGGTCAAAACGTTTTGCGACCGCTGCACTAAATAGTCGTCGAGCCACAAGTCCTCTCGTAGGGAAGAAAGGTGAGAGAGGCCCCTGACCACCTCTCTCCCTAGTGTTCTTTCTCAAAATTGGAGTGGAAATTAGCCAAATCATACTGCGATCTCGTGCCGTGTGAATCGTACTGTGAATCGTATTGTGCTCATAAGGCTACGGCTAACGACAGGCGTAACTTAACCTTTTGTCGTGATGAATTTCGTTGGTCACGATCCGACCTTTGCCGATCATTGGGCATTAGTAACAATGACAACAGCATATCGTCGGCCTAATTATCAGACTGCGTAACTCCACCAGCGTAACTGATTTGATATAGGAGTGCAACGCGCCAAGCGCTTTTTGGCGCGATTCCTTATACCTTTTGTTTTGTCTACACCATGTCTCAGTGCGCGCTCCTCTTTTAATTTATTCCTCGATCAGTGTAATCACTGCTTTTTTTATTTCAGAATAAAACTAGATTTCGAAGGGAGAGGTGGTGGCAAGATTTTAACATAAAATAAATACAGCAGAAAGTAATATTAATGTATTACTCTTCTAGATATAAATTATTTACACTATTTTAAGCGTTCATTACACAAAATTTGTAACAATGTGTTACTTTTGCTGAGAAGAGATCTCGCAGGAAAATAAACCAAAACAAAAACTAATACTAATAAACGTTATCCCCATGGCAACCACATTTTTGCACGATAAAAATATCAAAGTAAACCATATTATAATATTATCGCCTATCTTGACGAACATAAGCAACAACTTGGTGCCTAGCCCTACTGTATCAAATTAGCATGCCAGATGGAGTTATGCAGTCTGATAATTAGACCGACGATACATGGAAATGTGTATTGAAAAGGTAATATATTTTCAGACGAAACCCTATTTAGATGATTCATAGGGAGCTAACATTTTATTCGTTATTTCGGAGTACTTCTCGCGTACCTTTTGGAAATTCTATAACAATCAACTGCACAAGAAATATCTGTAGTTAGAAATTGCACACCTTTTATTCAGAATCTAAAAACCCATTAGTGCAATATTACGCACTAGTTTGCGTTAATTCGGAAATTTAGGAAATTTGCAATAACATTGAAAATTTAGGAATAATTACTAATAGATGTTATGCGTCATTTATACCCTGCTGCATGAAGTATGTTTTCACAGTTTCCCAAACAATGTAAAGCATTATAAAATGTTATAGTTTTGTTAGGAGTCTCACTGCCAGTTTCTGCATCAAAATCGCTTTTCATTTACAAATTTTTCTTCAAAACAGTACGCCTAATAAACCTCACTTCTCACAAAAAAAAGAGAGAGAGCAAATAGAAAAAGCTCTTAAAATATACCTTGCGCTGTGGAGTGGGATGAAATGAGAAAGAAATCTCCATTCATATTTAGAACTCACGCGATAGGTTACACTCATGATTCATCGGCACCAGTAAAGTAATAATGGGCTACACGCGTACCCTTTCCCATCAAAGTTTGATGTTTACAAAAAAGTATTTGTTTGTTCCGGACGAAAATAATGTAATTTTAAAAGAAATCCACTTTTTTCTAATCTAACCTAATAAAACAAATTGTTTCGGCTGTTGAAATAATTTTTAATTCTGGGTTTATTATTCATTAAATAGGTTTTTATTGTCTTAATTGTTATCGGGGGAAAGAAAATTCGTTAAATGGGGGTTCGACATATCAGAGTTCGATTGTAGATTGGATATATATATATATATATATATATATATATACTTTAGTTATCAGTGGAGCACACAGGAATTTTTCAGGGAGGAAGGGGAAGGTCCACAGGATCAAAAGTCCACCATTCTCGAATCATACCCCAATATGCTACCAAAGATATTCTTTTGATTGTGTCAATTGTCTAGAACAAAAAACAGTAAAAAGTAAGTTACTGCATAAAAAATTAAGATTAAAAAAGGAGTTATTATTAGCAAATAGTTAATTAAATTTTACGCACTATACAAAAAGGAAAATTTGGCGACGTCTTGATTTGACGAAATTGATCGACGTTATAATATTCAAGTACCAAAAATTCTTTTTTTTATGTCCAACAAGTTTATTTTTAACTTATAAAATATTTATAAAATTTAACCACTCTGTTATCAATATAAATGATTTTTTAAAAGCTAGATCATTTTCTGTACCTCCTATACTTTCTGTTGGCGCCTTCGAACGTAATTGGCGACTTCAGGGTTGCCAGAATAAAAATATGTAACGCGCCATTTTAATTATAAGAGAACGCTGATGGAACTGATTGAATGAACAAGAGCAAGGCATGATGCTGCAGGCAGAGCACTTGAAGCGATATTTCTTATTAACCTTGTAAATAGTCTTTAAATGTTGGTGTGTGCGTTAGTGTAGTGCTGTGAAGTTATGTTTAATCACATCAATAAACTTATTCGTAAACCGAGGGCTCTTCAATTATCTGATACAACATTAAATCAACGATACAGTCCTCTTGCTCTCCATTGAATTCTCGACGACATTTTCCAATCATTTAAGAAATCCCAGCTATTTCCGTAATGACAGGAAAAAAGGGGGATATATATATATATAGATAGATAGATAGATACAGATATTTTTAAAAATTTTCGAATATCTATTTTTAAAAGTTTTAATCAGTATTTTAAGTTTAAGACTGCATATATTAAAAAAAAACATGCGCATAATAGCTAATTCACTTCTACTAATTACTACTACTCACCTTCTACAACCCCTAGCAATTTAGTAGCTAACTCGTATATGTTATTTAATTTAAAAACATAATTTAACAATTCTTATTTTTATTTTTGTAAATTTTTTCAAAGCGCTTATCCCAGCGAATAAACAGTCGGACCTCTGTATAAGGAAGTCGCTAAATCCCAGAAAAAAATCGTTATATGTAAAATTCTTTATATAGAAGGTTCATCTTTTAATATACTTTAAAATATTTATTGTATGTGGTTTATAAATTCATAAACACTATGTATTAGAAAAAGCAGCTATTAAAATTTTTTTTAATTAATATATGTTTATTTATATATCTTAACCATCAAAAAAGAAAAACTGCAAGGAAAGCAAGAAAAATAATGTCGAAGAATTCACTGTATTTTCAATATTAAGAAATTAATTTTATATTAAAATTAATGAATTTTAAGTACATTTACTAATTTAAAGCAAACAAATAATATTAAACATGCATTATTTTAGAATTATAAGACGGGGACACGGGACAACTCCAAGAGGGTGAAAGAGGATATCAAAGATGTTGCTAATAACTGGGCAATGGGAGTTAAAGTTTGCACTCCTTGAATGAAATGTCCAGAACTCTATTGCTCTCAGGAAGTTAGGATCTAATAAAATCAGTCCAAGATTTATGACCATCATAAAATGGGTTAAAGAGAGAATAACTTGAATTTTTTTCAAAATACTTTAAAAAAAAGGGAGAACAAAAATTGAATCACAAAAGAAAAATTTCGTTATATAGAAATGGCACTTCGTTTTAGAGAGGTTATTTTACGAAGGAAATTGTGAAATGTTCAAGGTCCCAGGAAAATCTTCGCTCTATAGAAAAAATCGCAATATAGAGGTTCAATTGTATACAATTATGTAGAGGTGGAATTTATATGAGTGCATCATGTGTGTGTATGTTTTTATTGTAGCACTAAATCGAAGCCTATTTTATTTTCTATTGCTTGAAGAAATCCCAACTCTCTCTTTTGTAGAATAGCATAAAAATGGGGGAAAATATAATCAAACCCTATTTTTCGAACGCATTTTAAGGATTGATAGTTGTTTCACAAATTCTTCAAAAACAAACAAAATAAATGTTTTTTCTCCAAAAAAAATCATCTCAGCGTGACGTTGAAACAAAGTCTTCTCCGGGGAAATCACACCCCATCACTTTTTCGCATGAATTATACTCAGAAATTTTTTACAAACGTCACCATTGATAGGGATGTCTCGCTTGGCGTGCTGGGACGTGGTGATGCCTCAGCCAAATGCGGTTCCTCTATAATATTTCGATCGAACAGCCTCAGATCAATACATGCATGGGTCCATCTAATGTAGGATTTGTCCCCCTTTACCCTTTGGCCAATCAGCGACAGCTCCAGCATGTGACGCGAGTGACGAGTAACATTCATCCTTTCACGATATATCGGCATGAGATATATCAGTTCGGAAAAACGGAATCAGATATAAGAAGAAACTTTTCTTAACATTCCCACTTCGCCTCCCCATGCGCCGCCCTGCTCCCCCTCCCTCTAACGCTCTTTTTCGTTTCTTTTTACTCTACTTACCTCCTTCCCAGAGTGTAAGGTTACCTGAGACGTACAAGGTAGTTCGGGTATGGAAATCCCTTGATGTATGTTGAGAAAATCGTAGAATGAATCCACTACATCGAAGTTTCGGTAGATAGAATGCAGTAGATGATATAAATCGTTTAATGTAACTTTCATAGGGCATTCGGCTAACTTTTTTGTTTTTGTTTTTGTACATGACTGTATATAAAAGTTTAAAATAAAATTGAATTGTTTGAAGTTATCTGGAATACCGAATCAAATTTAAGTATACTTTATATAGAACATTATTGCCATAATATACTATTATTATACTGTACTTTATTGCTTTTGCGTGTTATTGGTACAAGACGCTTTATACTGTAAAATGCTACGAGTACAGCATGCAGTTCTTAATATATCATTGTTATAGTATAATACTGATATTAATCTTACACGAACTATTACTTTTGTACATTATTCATCTAGTAAACTATTATTGCATCTAGAACACTGATACATAACCGATGTATGCAGATCACATTACAATAGTATAATTCTACTATGTGTGTGTATAATGGATATTACTATCAGTGGTACACGAGTACAGAC
The DNA here is from genome assembly GCA_019973935.1 of Trichonephila clavipes. Taxonomy (NCBI): domain Eukaryota; kingdom Metazoa; phylum Arthropoda; class Arachnida; order Araneae; family Nephilidae; genus Trichonephila; species Trichonephila clavipes. The sequence goes on along the minus strand of BMAU01007232.1, from coordinate 4,788 downwards.
CAACCCCAATGGCTCTTGATTGCCCCACTCCCCAATTTTTTATAATCCTATGCAATGGCGCATAGAAAATATTTTCAAGGAGAGGGTGGGGAGGATCCAGGATCAAAAGTCCGCCATTCTTGTATCATATTCTGTTCGAATGCGTCACTGATTTAAATTCCGTAACCAGAGTACGCACTTTTACTGTGACATTCACATATGTACTAATGAAGTCAGTGCAAAAAGTTTATCGTCTGCGATTGTCAAATACTGTCCACCCGTGTTGCCAATAGGACTAGACCCAAAAAGTCTCGGAGAGTTTTCTAATCCACAGATGAACAGTTTGCTAAATTATGATGGGTAGTTATGTTATAATAACCATTACTTTTGGATACTTTCAGCTCGGACACCCTGTATATATATATATAAACAGTATCCATTCATGCAACATTATGGAATATCAAATGAAGCGGGTAGGTAACGGCTAGTAAATATACATATACACACACACACACACACATATACATTGAAGTGTCACTGAATTAGGGATAGTAAGGGTAATGCAAATTGTGTAGCACTGTGCATCATTTATGCGCAAGTGAGGGCACGTACTGTGGTAGTTCTAAATTAGTTATTGGAATTGCCAGTATGGATAAACTGCCTAATTTAGACGCCTTCGATCGGGGCCAAATAATAGATGTGGGATGCATGGATCATTAAAATTCCAAAATCTCCAAACAGGATTTTCAAGGTGGACAGTTTCAAGAGTATACCAAAAATATGTGGATGGTCAACAAAAAATTAGTGATTGGGGTAAACTGCAAACAACTATTGGCCTTGACAGTGCGTGGTGAGAGACGACTCAGGCGTATTGTGCGCCGCCAGAGAAGCCAAACATTAGTTCAAATTACCACCCAGTTGAATGACAGTTCCAGTCCTTTAGTCAGTAAGCAGACCATGCAAAATTCGCTTCACCGTATGGATTGGGGAGCCGTCCACCTACGAGTGTACCATTGCTCAGTGCTTAACCCTCCAAGCGGTTAGCACGGAAAATTCCGTCATTGTAAAGATACTTCAAAAATGCACTGCACGGGTTTTTTTGCCTTCAAGTAACATTTTCAAAAGCGGATTAGCCGTACTTTTCTGAAATCCTTTACCCCTTTTAAAGGTTTAACATCTTGAAAGATAATTAGGGACGGTGGAAGCAACACAGCAGGACACTGATAGGAAGTTTTATGGCTCGCAGGGAACCCCGTGTTTTGACCCTGGAGAATCGTAAGAAATCGGAAGAAGATTTCTTTAGACCCCAGGAAGTGTTTGTTTGTTAGCTTGTATTTTAAAAGTTTTGAAAAGTCCCAACGCATAAGTAAAATATATTACAATTCCCTTTTGGTTTCATATTAATTTGAAACTGTAACAAGTTGGGGCGTGTCAGGGCAATCTGCTATTTTATATAGTTAGACAAATTATCTTTTTTAAAGTATATCCTTTCGCTTCATTTTTCTTATCTTAATCAATGCTTTCAGTTTTTGAAACATGATTATTTCATTATAAGTGGCCAAAAAAATTAATAAAACACCAAACACTTTAAAATTTAAAATCTTTTCAAATTTCCAACCACTAAAAATGAATAAATTTAAACTTCAATACATAATTTGAAACATTTTCTTACACTTTGATACAAATAATAACGAAAAAAAAACTAATTAAGATCTATTAGTTTTTTTTTTTAGATTTCAAAGCCCAAGTGTTCAGGGAAGTTTACGTACAGTGCCTAGTTATATATTGTTCAAATACACCGAATTATATTTGAATTTTAAGTGCTTGAACTTCAGTTTACATCAAAGACAACATGAATGAAGATTTTCCCACATTTTTTTTATAATTTGAATTTTTGAATAAATGGTAATCAAAAATATACGGAAACATTTACAGTAGACATTTATGCATATAAATAAACATAAAAATCAATTTTAAATTCGAGTTATTCAAAAACTTTCGAATTATTCTTCAAAAATATCTCTTTATACAAAATACCTCAACATTTATCTTTTTTTAAAGGCAAACTGAATAAGTAATTAAAATCTGGATATTTTTTGAAATCTCGATCGTATAAAACTAGAAATTTTATGTTAGAAATTCCATTTGAAATTTCGAAAAAAAAATTTTTCGCGCAGTTAAAAATTATTTACCATAAGTTCTAGCAACTCTTTGAGTATAATATAAATTTCAAATTTTATTATATAGCTTCTTTGGTATTTTTTAATATATTTAGAATATTTCATACAATTCAGTTGAAAACTGCATGCTAAGAGCAAAAAATATACTAAAAAAATCGACGAATCTACAATAAAGTTTTACATAGAAGCAAAAATGAGAAGCTAAAGCGTAGGAATGAACAATTTTGAGTATATCTGAAGTAGTTTTCGAAATATTTATTTTAAAGTTCAGAAAATTTGTGTGCGTTATGTTATACTTAATATTAATTAAATGGTTAAAATAATATGTTAATAATAGTCATGTAATCGTTTGATGACACATTCATATACTAATAAAAATTATAATGGTCATTGATGCGAATGTCAAGAATTTTATGTAATTTTAAATTTAGACATTAAGATATTGATGTAGAAAATATAAAACGACCATCTAAAATACATGAAAAATGCCGTCTGCTACAAAATGATCTTTGCAAACAAAATACGGCATTTTCACTTACTATGGCAGAGCCGGCTTAGTCAGGGGCGATCTGGAAAAACAGAGAGGGAATCACGGTTTTGATGGATGCCGCTCTAGCTTTTAAATCTCTCAGGAAAAAAAATATATAAATTACAAATTCAAAAACTAATTCTTGTAATTTTCCATACATTTTTATAACAACTAATTGTGGAATTGGCTCCAAATACTTTGTTGTGTTTGACAATATCTAAGGTAACCAACCATACTTTAGACAGATTTGCACTACTTTTTCGTAACCGTATTCCTTTTAAAATTAATTCGTGCAGCCAAAATACACTTTTTGCACTCTTAAAAATTTATGTAAACTATAACAGTTAATTTTAATTTATGCAACTTGTGAAATGTTCATAATTAACCATTTCCGTCTAAACAGTTTACATGAAAGAAAAGTTTGGACTCTCTCACTCATTAGGGAATTATATAAGATTCTAACATTAAATTTTATTTTTCACCGAATAGGATCGAGTGGTAGTGTATCGTGTTTCCACACCACAGGTCTTAGGTTCTATTAACGGGCTGGGCAAGGTCGACTCAGCCTTTCATCCCCGCTACATTGGGTCAATAAATGAGTACGAAGCTTGCTTGGGGTCTTAAACACTGAGGGTCTCTCTTCAGACAGACCACCAAATCTCGACATCTGTTCATGCACCTCAGCGCCCAATGGTCACGTATATTGAGATGGGCATAGTAGTTCCTGGCCCTCATGGATTGTTGTGCCACTGAGTTTGAGTTTTAAGTTTGAGGATTGCCTCACTTTGGGGATACCCCTTTGATAAATATGTATTTCCACTCATTTGCAATTAAACATTTTTCTTTCAATTACGTTTATTTCAGAAGGAAGTTTGATTTTTCAAATGTATTTGCTTAATAACATGTATATTTGTGTATTATATTAAAATTTTGATCAATCCAAAATTACATGTTTTTGCTCCTCTAAAAGCTTTTAGGATTTTTAGAACTGATCTTACAATCCATATACGTTTATAGTAGTATATTTAAAAATGATAAAGACATTTTTACGACTGTGTGAACTTTTATGCCTCGTTTATAAATATAAAAAATTGCATTCAGCTACAGTTTTTAAAATGTACTGAAATAAGTGGAGGAATAGGATATTTACATATTATGAATATTTTTGACTGCAGTAAGATATATTTATATTTCAGTTTCTTTACAATTTGAATAGAAGTTGTAAACCACACATTTTGCGAATAGTTTTATATTGAATATAAACCCATAGGCTGTTTAATAGTGTAAAGTGTTTTATTTTGATACCAGCACACATTAAAATAAGGCTCATTTGCAGTTATATGAACAGCTTTAGTGATGTTTAAATTTTAAAAAATAGTCTACACGTACGAAAACATTCTTTCAAAACCACACACCACATCTCATACTATGTTTTCCATATAGCAGGAAATATTTGTGTATACTCAAAAAATTTAATACAGGATAAATTTCAAAATGTTAAATTTTTTTTTAAATTTGGTATGGATACATTGTGGAACTGTCGGTTAACTTCACTGAACAAAATTGTTTTAAGTGTACTGTTTTGAAGGACAAAATTAATTAGGGAGAACTTTTCTCACAATAGAATTTGTAATGACTGAATTGTGTGAAAATGTAGTTATCGATGTGTGACATTTTTCCTTGTAATAAATGAACAGAAATATAAGAAATTAAACTTGAGTAGAATATGGTTAGAAGTACTGTCATGCGCATTTGAAGAAGTATATCCCCATTTAAATTAAAAATTATTGACTGAATGTGTGTTATGTTCATCACAAATGCCGATGTAAAAAAAATTTTTATTTAATACAAGAAGTTCAAAAGCGAGAACACTAGGAATGAAAATTTAGATTTTTTTGCCGAAAAATATTCAGTTAACATAAAAATATAATTTATATGATTTTAATTAAAATAAATTAAAAGTATTAAAATCTTTTTATGTTATTTTAAATTAAAAATATAATTGAATAGAGAAAAGATTGGTTTTATTTCATAAACATAATCATCGTTTGTATATCACCGTATGCACCATTTATTGTCTTATTGTTTAAAAAAGAGATA
>BMAU01007231.1:0-57833 GCA_019973935.1 Trichonephila clavipes | reverse complement strand
TAAAACGCACTTGATGATACAAATAGCTTACACTACAATTGTACTAGTAATGTAATTTAAATTTCTTTTGACTCTACGAAGGTCATTCTGAAATTTTTGAGATACACCTAGTTTTTAAAGTTATACTATACAAAACTTTAGGAGTGCTCAAAGTAGCTTCCTCCAGCATTAATGCACTTTTGTAGACGGAATTTTCCTACAGATTAAATGTCTCAAACCATTCATTTCTTAAAGGTGACGAAAAATGCGATTTATAATCACACATCAACCTCTTCTTCCAAATGAAAACGATGTACGACGTATGTTCTTTTAATATTAAAGAATAACTAAGTCACGCATAACTGGACCCGAAGAATAAGGTGGATGTTCCATCACTTTACTTTGTTTTGTTAAAGAAACTTAACCGTTAACCCGGCTGTATGTGAAGATGCATTGTCATGGTGAAGCATTAATCCCTTAACATTCACTTCTTGGAGAATTTCTGGAAGACATTTAGCGGTATACCAGTTTGTTGTTAATGTCTTCCTGTCATTCCAACTTGATAGCTTTGAAAAACCCCGTACTTCCGAAGAAAACAGCATACATTACTTTTTTCATTGTTCGTTGTATTTTCATCGCTTGTTGTTTTGTCAAAGTTGTATCGTCTTCAAAGACCCGCACTTTACTTTCTTGACGTGTTGGAACGTCAAAAATTGATATGTACGTTTCATCACACGTTACAATTTTAGAGAGGATACGGTTGCCGCCCACCATTTATCAATTTAAGTGTTTCTTTACTGATTATGCCACGCTACTATAGTGTTTGTGCTCGAGTTAGGTTATGGGGAACCCAACACCCAACGGCAAAACTACTTTTTCTTATGTTATTCTTCATGAATAAACTTCGTGTATGGAGACGGATCCAATGTTAAGTTCCTTCTGTATTATTTAGGAAGTACAGTTGTTATCGTCTATTAACTTTTTTCGTTTGGCGGACACGTTATGCGGAATTACTGCCAACCGCTTCCTTCTTGTGTGCTTCTTCATCCAAAAAGAATTGTGGCGCCTGCAAAATTCTTTTAACCATTTGAATACAGTAATACGACATGGTTATTCATCACCAAATGCTAATTGCAGCTGTTTAATGCATCTTCGTCTTGATTTATAGTCCCACTTTAAAATAATAGAAAATCATAGCACGATAATGTTTTTTGCGTCAACTCCCTTTCTCTCTATTCCGTTTAAAATTTATTCTACACTAAAAACTTGAAGTAAGTCAGTAAAAATAATTCTGCTGTGTTAAAATACTTTGTATTTTCAAACTAAACCGTTAATTTTTTTAAAAACTTCTCGTATTTACGTATATCAAAAGTTTCATTTACCCTCGTATAAACTTGTAAAGTGAAAATTATTTCTTTAAAGATTAGTTGTTTAAGCCTTTTGGTTGTGTCTAAAAATCTATTCATATTGCTTTTCATACTGAAATCACACTTTTCTAGAACTTAACTTGAGTTGAAAATTTTTCGGGAACTATGAAAAAATTAAATACTAAAACCTAATAAAATACTACCTAACATTTGAAAGTTTTAAATAAACAAGCATGGTGCAAGTGCAAGAAATATGCGCCTGCATATAGCTTTTAAATTTAATTCTATTTCATAATTTAGAACTTGTGCTTAAATAATCTTGGAGTTAATCATTAAGAAAATACATGTAACTATATCTTATAAAAACATATAAACTTTTTTACCAATTATAAGATCTTAAGTATCTATTTCTTTGTGATAAATATCTCGTATTTAAATGCGGCTTTTTAAGTGGCCAATTTTCTAATTTTAAAATGTATTTAAAATGTATCGAAAACAGAATGTACTCTTCTGACATGACAAAAACCGAGCTTTAAGAAAATCTATAAAAATTTTAAAAATCAAATTCAGACTTAAAATGCTGAATTACTTCATTTCCTAAGCATCTTATTTTACCGTCTAGAAATATTTCAAAAAGTTTTTGTTATTTATGAATACGATTTTGAAAAGGAGTTTGCATGTAATACATACTAACTATGATGTTTCTGCATTTAATATGCATATTCGACCGAAAAAGTTTAAACATTTTAAAACCTTTTACTTAGATTCAAAAGAGTCAGACACAAATCCGCTGCCTTTTCAGACATGCACATTATCAACCTTCTATACAGACATGAATAACTTAAGAGAATCTTAACCTAGGAACTATGGTACTCTCTTCAAATATGGATTTGTTCCTCAAACCATATCGCATTACACTGCTCGCATATTTCAACTTAGTCGATGGATGTAAACATACCATTTGAAAAGCTTTTATGCTCTCCAAGCAAAGGAGAATTGGCTTTTCAATAGTCTCCGTATTTACTTTTGTGGATGCCAACTCTCCTGCTCTGTATCGATTACTCACGTACTTTGAACGATGATATTTCACTAAATTCCGAATCGAATTCTGTGAGTATTTTTGGAGTATTTATGATTTATGGGAAATGACTATTTATTTCCTTCCTGCATCGCTTTGTATGTTATTTTCAGGATTAGAGCTATCCGACGTAATGTTATTGCAATATTTTAAAAATATTTTTCTTTTGCTAGCATATCTTGCTTTGCAATTGGAAATAAGTTATGTTAGAATTGTTTAGTATTGTAGAAGTAGCAAGGTCCCAGTGGCTATGGATTTATATTCACTACTTGAAGGATATAAAAGGAAATGGACTAGACACACATAAAGAAAATTCAAATACTATCCAGTACAATAACAGAGTTCAGGTGCTTATTGATTAGTCGCATCCAACTTCTGTATTTCTTAATGCTGACATTTCTTGAAGTAACTTCCGTATTCGATTATTGCAGACACTTTTTTTCTTATTCTGCGGCTATCAATTGATAAAAACCAACATTACTTCAGGAAACATCTTACCAACAAATAGATGTTATGACAAATAAAAATATATCAATGGAATTTATATCAGGAAAATAATTTATATTTACTTACATGTGCTCAATATTCATAAAAGAAAACTTTAAAAATGCTTTCCTTGGATTTTTCATTAAAAATAGTTGTATGCCTTTTTCTATTCAACTCTTTAATTATTCCTAAGTTATGAATTATGTAACATAATACTGAATATTATAGCTCTATTTTATAATTGAAGTTTATTACAAATGACGGTCAATCAAAGAAACTGAAATGATGTATTACATCCTATGTAATAAAAGCGGTAAGGAACCTGTACACTATATTTGGACATTTATCACTTTTAAATAAAAAACAATATATTATTTAAATAATTGATTTTCTAAGTCTTGCAACATTCAACTTGATTACAAGCCTTTTAAACCATCTATAATATATCCTATGGTTTTTGAATTGATTACAACTGTTACCCATAGTGGTCTCCAAGTTTTTTTTTTTAATGAAGCATCATCTTTTAAAATGTGAAATAGTTTGTGAAACAATGAAACAAGGGGGAAAAACATTTTGTACAATCTACATGAAATGAAATTTAATGTTTTGACCTATTTTTGTCTTAAATATCCTAAAAATAAATTACATGGTAAAGTTAAGAATTAAAATTTAAAATTTTATTTATTTCTTCATTTAAAATTTAAATTTAAATAAAGATAATAGATAAAGGATAAAACTAAGTATCTCAACAGAATTCAGTATCGTACCACTCTTTATTTTAAATTGTTCTTAGAAGGAATTAAAATGAAAAAAATCTTCATAGTAAGCATCTGTTTCGTAATACTTGATGTCACAATGGGTGTTTTGTACGTAATATAGTATTTTGCTTCAAACATTTTTCGTTTCATTACAAATTGGAATAAATTTGGATATTTGAGGAAAAATAGTTTTTCCCATTTCCAATAAAGGAAAAGAATTAAATTTATTTTGAAACAAAACACATTTTAAAAGAACATATCTCTTTTTAGTATTATTTTAACTTGCTTATATATATAAGATAACATATACTTTAGTATAATTTTAAGCCAGTGTGATGTTAGTTTTCTTTTAATTTAAGCTCTATAAAAAATGTTTCCATCTCATATCGTATAATCCTACTTCTTTTGCTTTAAGAATAAAAACAAATTAAATTGAATCAACTGTATCAATATCAGTATAAATAAATGAACTAAATCTTTCAATAGTTCCTGAAGGCCATGCATTTTAAAATACTGATTTTTTTGCAATGTTTAAACTTCAAAAATTAAATTAATATCATCTTAAGTAAAAGAAAGTGTAAATTAAATAAAGTAATTATTTACAGCAATTCTAAAAAAATATCTCCTGCTAGTAATGCCCATAAAACACAAAAACTACTTTTTTCCTTTCCACTATCTTTCTACAAAGTAATAAAAGTACTCAAAGTTGTTTTTATTACTTTACACGGAATTAATTCACTTCACTTAACCCTGATTCGGGCCACTTGAAAATCTCTTAACCAAAATTGTTCGACGCAGCAATTACGTTTCGCTTAGCATTAAACTTTTTACTGTGTATAGTCCCTTGAGAGGCACAATGGAATGGAACTTGGGAGATGTATAGTAACGGCAATGATCTCACAGATTACTACTAATATGTCATTAACGATAATTGTGGTAGAGATCTCATTACCAAGTAATCCTCAATCACGACGGTAATCCTCAGTTTCACAGTCCAAAATAGTGATAATGGAGCTTGCCGTTTTCCTGTGGTTCGATCGATCATGCGATAGGGTAATTAAATTATTTACTAAATCTATTTAGTAATAAAGGGAGCTCAGTGGTTAATATAGCGTTTGGGATTAAAGCGATTAAGCGCATTATTTGACGTTCCTTCTTAACCAGATCGCGGTATTGAGCTCTGTGGGTACTCAAGTTGGTTAAATGAAGGACCATAAATATGTAAGAGAATTTTCTATTGGTAAACGAAGCATATAAGGGAAGTATAATGAAAATCATGGTTTTTATTGGGATACTTTCATCTTTTTTACATGTCGTAAATATAATGACATGTTGAATATTAGATTAAGACAGTGTTTCTGAAACTTCCATAATTTGTGACCCAACTTTCAGTCATAATTTTTATCGCTTCCCACTCGAACAATACCAATGTATTGAATGCCATAGTAATGTATTTTGGCGCTAAGGCTACAATACGAATTTAATTACAAACCGAACAAATTATCAAGTTAAGCATCCCATTTTGACAATTGGAGTCATTAGTAATTACTAAACTTGTTTTTAATTTAGTATTGATGAATTAATTATCAATTACTTTGTGCAGTGCTGACACATTTATTAGTATATTACATCAGTGTGTGTGTGTGAATGTTTATTTTACATTTTATTATGTCAGAATGTATTTTGTTTTGCTTCCTTTTACAAAAATAGAATTATTTTAATTCTTTTATCGTCAATTTTTCGATACGTTTGCGACCCCTTCGTAGGTTCATCATGTCCCTTTAGGGGGGTGCGCTCCACAATTTGAAAATATTTGGATTCAAATAAGATTTATCAATGCTTTGAAAAGTGATTATTTTGTAAAATGACTCTGTAATAACACGCGCATAATTACAATGTTAAAATAAATATTTAATAGAATATGATTGAGATATATGCTGCAACTGAAAATTTTATTTTCGAACATCCTGTTAATGTTACACAAAGTTTAAGAAACTACCCAACGCATCTTTTTTCAAAGATTATCTTGTGTTTAAAAAAGGGATTATGTTGTAAAAACATTTAGAAGCTATAAGTTTAAGTTAATTTTACAAAAAAAAGTTTATAAATTTATTACTTTGGCATGTTCTGTTACAAATATGATAATAAACAGTTACACGGTTATCAGCATCGAGTGAAATGATACATTTTCATAAAATAAGCCTTAAAGTTGTTACCAATAAAATTTTAGGTAATTAAAAAAAAGTACTTACTAGATCAGGAAAAAGGGAATTACAGCTCTTTTCACACCTGAAATAAAACTGAATGTTTTGAATACATTCTATAATTTCCCTTTTATGCATCATCTGGATATCAAACTGATTTTCTGTTACTGATTCTATATCTTCGAGAACAGAATTCAATGATCTACAATTTTACACTTATAAAAAATATGGCTTTTATTCAGAAAGAATTAATACTGGTTTTAGTTTAAAAAAGTATTTCTGAATTAAAAATCTACAATTAAATTTCGTTTACTTTCTAAGTTATACATTTACAATTTAATTATTTTGATCTAATGGTATCTTGTTACATGTGGTACTTTGAAATTACATTAATTGCTTTTAAAAGTTCATTTATCTCTGAATTAGGAAATGAAACGCACGCACACACACACACACACACACATATATATATATATATATCGAAATTTAGTGTGTTTTATAGAATGTTCACTCCCTAGTTTTTATGAATTCGTCTCAAAAGAGCATAGTTTTATTATATCTCAATGCATATGATTCATAATCTGAAGTAGAATCATTATAGATCACTGAAATGTAGGTGAATATAAAAACGGTTAAACCTCTAGTATTTTCCCTCCCCTATTTTCCAGTGTATAAAAAACAAAAATGAGCCTATTTATAACCTAATTAGGTTCCTTTAAAATGCTACCAATTGTAAATCCTTACTATAGAGTGAGTTTTAATACAACAAAATCAACCCTAATTGGAGGCAATAAATGACATTAAATTTTCAATTTTTCTTTTTAGAGATTAATTGCAAATTTCTGTATAAATAAAAATCCATAGCTGTTGCTTCAATCCAAATTTTTATTATTATGTCATAGTATAATCTGCAACTGTCGTAAAAATTTAAGTAATTAAAATATAATTAATTATTAGTATCTTAAAAACTAAATGTTATACAATCATGCAAATTCATATTAAGATTTACATTATTGGCTTTTAATAAAAGTAAGATATTTAGATAACATCGTCTTGATTTTATGACATTGATATTTTTCTTTAAAAATTGATTTTTTCAGATGTATTCCAAACCAAAAAGTTTGGCAAACATTAACCTTAAATGATTCATTATGAAACACAATTTACATTGAATTTTATAAAACTTTAATATTGAATTAATGGTTTTTAAACTATTAAATTCATCATCACACATTTAATCCTTCTTTTTAAGATAAATTTTAAGAGTATTTTTTAATCGGCCTTTATCTGTAAAGAGAAAAACCCTGAACATTTAATATTAATCTTGCATTGAATTCATTTGGAAATTTTTTGTTCGGGCTGAAGGTTTTTAAAGTAGTGATTTACTGAGAAAATAGTATGTCACGTAATAAAAAAAAACATAGTTTTTTTTTTTTTTTGCATTGCCTTCATGATGTTATTATGATACATTCGTTGCAAAATCAACCAAGCCAAAATAGATAAATGCTGTGCAAGTTTCTTTCAGTAAATCTCTTGTGGAAAATAAAAAAAAAAGCTTCTTTCACTTTTATGTCAGCTTCTTATTGAAGAAATTATAAGTGATTACTTATTTTTATAATATTATATACGAAAGAATATAGTGCAGTTCTTATTTCTTCTCTTTACACGAAACTATATAAATTCCGAGAAATCAATAGTTTTGTTGTTTAATGCTTCCTCTTAATGTTTATCTACTTCTTTTTTTATTTATTTTTGATGAGTAGCTGCCAAACATTTCATCATAAATGTTTTTATTTAAACTTCTTCGGCTGAAAAAGTAGAATTTATATATTTCTACAGTAGGGCACACAGGGATTTTTCAAGGGAGGGGGTCCAAGATCGAAAGTCCACTATTCGTGTATCCAGCTCCTTTTGAGTTTGTCGATTTTTGGGAGCAATAAACAGTAAAAAACTAATTATTGAATAAATAATTACATTAATTAATATAATCAATATATGAGTAATAACAAATATTTAATTAAATTTTGCGTACTATATACTTAGAAATATAATCAATTGGGGAAAAAATGAAGGGCTTTGGGGGGGGTTCCGGACCACTAGGAGGCTCTCCTTGTGTGTGCCACTCTATACATAAATATTTATCATAAATGTATTAAATTATAAATGTTTAAATGACTTTTTTAAGAATAATACTTACTATGTGTATTTAATTACATATGTGTGTGGGGGACATGTTAAAGTTTTAGAAGTTAATCATATTAAGTTATTATTATTAGTTAGAAGTTATATATATACATCAAACTCAGCAGCATAACAGCCCATGAGGACCAAGGTCTATTGTGCCTATCTCAGTTTACGTGACCTTAGGTGCTGGGGTGTATGTGCAGAAGTTTTGGACAAGTGACCAGTGCTCAGTCTGATGCAAACCCCTAGTGTTCAGTTCCCAAGTAAGCTTGGTACTCATTTATAGCTTACTAAAAGGATGGAAAGCTGAGTCGACCTTTCCCAGCCAGGATTTGAACCCCGGAATTGCGGTGTGGAAACGAGGTACACTACCACTCAGCCACTGAACTTCTATATAAAAATATACACTGGTGTGCAAAAATTAAAGACGAAGTCGAAAAATTAGCATATCAGCTGAACGAAGAGGCAGAGCGGACAGAAAGACCAATCAGGAGATTAAGTAAGGTGATGCACGGTAACACATGCGCAGATATGCAGGTAGACGGAATGGGGGAGTGTCTGAGTAGTATAAAGCATGTTCTCGGTGTAAGATCAGTATTTCTGGCAAATAGATTACACGCGATATAGCAGTTAAAATCACACCGAGTTGCTGCTTCAGCGAAAAATGGCGAATAATCAATCTGTTAGACGACATCTGGATGCTTTTATCCGAGGTCTAATCATTGGGAAGTTGGAGGAAGGCCGCAGTGTGACAAGTGTGGCTGCAGAGTTCGGAATTGCTCACAGCATCGATTCACGACTTTGGAGACAATTTCAAACTACAGGAACAGCTATCCGGGGGTTCAGTAGTGGTCGTCCACGAGGAACCACACCCGCAGATGACCGGTACATTGTCTTACAGGCCAGAAGAAACAGGCGGCAGACAGCGGGAGAAATCGCTAGACACACGACACAGGCGACTGGACGACCGATATCGCGTGTTACCGTGGCCAGAAGACTGCACGGTGGTGGTCTGTTGGCACGACGCCCTCGTACGGTGTGTACCTTTAACGCCTGCCCATTGGAGAAGGCTTTCTCTGTGGTGCCGGGAACACCGAAATTGGAGAGACAATGAATGGGGACGAGTACTCTTTACAGATGAGAGCAGATACAGTTTGAGTAGCGATTCTCATCGCATACTCATCTGGAGAGAGCAGGGGAAGCAGCAATCATCCCTTGAACATCATTGAAAGGAACAGGTATGGAGGTTGCGGTTTTCTCGTTTGGGGAGGCATCATGCTTCGTAGTCGTACAGACCTTCACATCTTCGACGCAGTTTCAGTCAACAGGACCCGTTATTGTAACGAGATTCTTCTTCCATATGTGCGTCTTTTTAGAGGCGCTGTGGGTCTGTAGTTCCTTTTCATGGACGACAATGCACCATGTCATCGCACAGTAGCTGCCGAACAGCTCTTAGAGAGTGAGGATATTGAACGTATGGATTGGCCGGCACGATCTCCGGATCTGAATCCCATCGAGCATGTATGGGATTTTCTAGGCAGACGCTTGGCAGCTCGTACCTTACCACCAGTAACGATTCGGGAGCTTCGATTGGCGCTGCAAGACGAATGGGTAGCAATGCCTCAACAACTCATTGACAACCTCATTCTCAGCATGGGCAGACGCTGTGAAACCTGCCTAGTAGTCAGGGGAGATCATATCCCCTACTAAAGACTGGATGTTTCTTGCTGGACACCCATCACAGGGATGTTTCGGCTTTCAGTTGCATTGCGCTCCATGCTACTTTTTCAATCAAGCTTCTTTTTATCCCTCTGATTTCTCTTTTAGTAAGTGTTGCTTACATTACACATGTCCTTACGTATTGGGGATCTTACGGTATTTAATGTGTTGATTTGAAAAGCTTTTGTACAAAGTTATATTGAAAAAACTGTCTCGTCCTTAATTTTTGCACACCAGTGTACATCGACGGAAAAAAAATTCAAAACACCAAGAAAAAATTATTGTAGAGCAATGAAATTTGGACAATACAAATGTCTAGTTAACAAGTAAGTTTAATTGATTAAATTTTCAAAACAACAGGTCAATATAAGATCAAGAAAATGCATTTCAAATGGAAAATGCTATTACCTTAATAGCCGATGTAATGTCCAGAATTTTAAATGCAAACACTGCAAGCGTGCATGCATTGTGTTATACAGGTGCTGAATGTAACTCTGTGGTATGGAGTTCCATGCTTGTTGTATGTATTTGTTTTTGTCATGTACTGGAACGGCCAGTGCTGGCCATGAATGGTGCTGAAATTGTCGTCCAATCATATCCCATACTTGATAAATAGGAAACTGATCTGTTAATCTTTTAGACCAAGTTAACATGTCAACATTCTGTAGAGCACGTTGCGTAACAGCAGCATTGTAGGGCGAGCGTTATCCTGTTGGAAAACTCCCCCTTGAATGCTATTCATGAATTACAGTACTATAGATTGAATTACCAGACTGATGTACAAATTTGCAGTCAGTATGTCTTGGATAATCACATGATTGTTCCTACTGTCATAGGAAAATGCTGCATGGTCGTCATTGGTACCAAGGTAAAAACTGCTGCCATCAGAAAACACAGCAGATCTCAATTTCGTCCATCAATGGGATCTGGCTTGACATCACTAGTGTCGCAAACGACAATGGGCTGCAGTCAGAGAAATATATGTTACAGGGTGTTTGGCTCGGAGCTATCGTTGAAGTAACTGATATCTAGCAGTTATTTGTAGTCACTGTGGTACCAACTTCAGCTCTAATATCTACCGCAGACACAGCACGATGCACCACAGCCGTATGTCAAATACGGCGGTCTTCCCTTTTAGTAGTATCACGTGAATGCCCGGAACTCGGTTTTCCAGAGGCAGTATCATCCCCCGTCCCAACCATTCTCTCCTCCTAGCAATCATGCACAATAGATACATTCTGGCAAAGTCTTTCTGCAATATTGTGGAAAGAAATTCCACCTTCTCATTCCCATATTATAGGATCTCGTTCAAACTCCATAAGTTGTTGATAATGGCTACTTCATCTTTAAAGGCATTCTTGGTTAACGATTAACTCAATACATCAAATAACGCTAACAAACTTTCATAGCACGCATTTAAAGCAACCCTTATTCGCAAAGTTTTGAGTCGCGTTACTAGCGCTACACTTAAGTGTGAAGCATGAAATTTGAACCGATGTCTATCTTTTCAATTGTATAAATACGCCTACCAAATTTCCGTTGATCTAACATGCAAGTCTTTCTTGGTATTGGGACTTTTTTTACATCAGTATAATTATATATATACAAACTATTATTTACACATACTATTATTTCAGACACGCAAGTGATTAACTTTGGTACACAGTGAAAAAGAAGAAATGATGAATTGCTAATAAATATTTTTATATGAAATATATTTTTTAATTCAAATACTTACTGTAATTTATACTGTACTGTGTGTATCATGTTTTCAAATTTAATTTTTCTCTCTATTCTGCAACTATGGAATATATTGCATGTGGATCCATGCGTACTACAAACATACGCCACTTTCTAAGAGAAGATACTTAGTCAGATGGAAATGAAATAAATAGTTTAAATGGTTATGATTTCATAACATTTAAGTAAAAGCTATGCCACCATTCATCAAGTTTGACTTTAAATGGTTACTCTATGGCAGTACAATGGGATAAGAAGGCTATAGTTGATCATAAGAAACGATCGAAAGTGAAGAGAAAGTATTAGGAAGAGAAAATCTTATACCATTCATTATTTTCTAATAATACTATTAACCAGAATATCAATGATTGAATGATCATTCTTTATCAAAGAATAAGATCTGAGATAACGTCATTACAACAGCAAGAGCTACCCTAGCCTTTATGCCCTAAATGCATTGGCCCTCTATGCCATTCGCCAAGACATTTGCTTGAAAAGCTTCTACAACTCAAAAATTTCTGTAAAGAAGTTATTCAGTAACAAGTTACGTGTGAAGTAAAAATTTCAATATGTGATTTTTTTAAGATGTTCTTGGCAGTTTTGTGATCTTGGCTTTGTCCTGACACTGTATGATGAGGATTTGGGCAATGGAAGGCCAATGCATTTAATAGTCGGTCCTCTTTCCTTGTCTCTGGCGAAAATCTTTAAGTCGAAGATAACCTCATAATAATACGCCGGTATTGTGCGTACCTTTGAACTTACAAGATAATTCCAGTTATAGGTGAACATATAACCTTTCAACAAGTTTACATCAGATATCACTGTTTCTATTTTATTTAAATGTAAATTTCTTTGTTTTCTACTTAGGTCTAACAGATATAACCAATACTTCCCGCAATAAAAATATTATAGAGGGGGGCTTTGTGAACAAATTTTGCGCTCAACAGATTTATTACAGAGTTTTTTCTAACCTAGATATTAAAAATATTAGCAAAAAAACCCCTTCAATAAGCCTTCATCAATTATTTGGAATCAATGCAAAGCAGCATGAAGGGCCAAAAAGAGAATTTCTCTCTTACTTAACACTTCATTGATTAATTCAATATTTGTAACTTACATCTTTTGAATATTAAAATTAATTTAACTAAAACAATAATCGTGCCCGTTAAATTTGCAGCAATAATTTGCGTTTGAATAATAATATCCCATTAAAAGCTTAAAAATTTATAGCGTTCCCAAACGCATTTCAATTTTTGATACCTTTACCAATGCATTCCAAAAAAGTTACCCCCTTAACTGGTTTTTGCCGTACACCGTACGGGCTACCGAAAAGCTAGCCACAACATGTTTGCCAATACGCTGTATGGGCACTAGTATTTTTCTTCATGTCGCTTTTGATTTGCACATCCTTGAGTGAAAGATTGTTAGTGATATTGTTTTTAAGAGATGTAGCTAATCCACGTTACTTAAATACTTCTCATCCGGAGATTTTCTATGTCGAAAATAGGAATTTTAGATTCTTTGAAATTATTCGATAAAGAATAGAGATTGGCAAAAGCAATGAGAAATGTGTTGCTTGAGAAGAAATGTATATATATATAAATGGAAATATAATCTAAAAAATACAATATTATCTTTGTCCTCATTGCAATGTAAGACAATACTACGCCATGCTTCAAATTGTATGCACACACAAGATCATCAGCATCTGAGAAAGAGATACGAGGATGATGATATTCTTTGTAAGTATGAGAAAAATTTTTACGAAATATGAAATATTCATTCGTGGCATGCTGGAGTGAGCTTTTATCTGGCAAATATTTAGGGGGTTTTATGTTAAACAATTATAAATAAAGTAGTGAGAAAACTTTTTAAAATTGAAATATGACTAAATAAAATTTTCTATTTTTCTTTTTCTGTTAAGCTTTGTGCTTAGCTATATGCAATAAAAAATATGCCTTTTTCTGGAACATTTTGGGCAAAAAAAAAAGAAAAATTAACCGTTTAAAAATTGACTCCATTTAAAATACCTTCCTAAGCTTAACAATATTTGGAAACTCCAGAAATTCATTAATTCTAATAGTAAGTAAATTTTGTTGCTAAAATTGTTCAGCAAAACAAATAGTACAAAAGATATATCTGCAATAAATGTATTTGGCAATTTCCTACTTGAATATTGAATTGAGGAATAACAAGTTTATAATAGAATATTATTGAAAAATGGAATAAACTAATAATGTGTAATGTTGACTCCTAAGTAATTTAGTAAATCACAAGAATAACAAATAGTACTAAAGGTATATCTGCATTAAATTTATTTGAAATTTCCTACTTAAAATCACAGTTCCAATATGTTACAATATGAGCCATTTAATAAAAAAATCATTTTACATTCTTGTAATCATTATCGTCCACTTGGTTTTATTCTTCTTACAATTAATGTATTATGTCAGGGAATAATGTGTTATTTTTTTTTATAAAATAAACTCTTGCGAAGAGCGAATACTTCAGCCATACTATAAATGTATCAGTACTGTGCAATGTATTTTATAACTAATTTATTAATACTATATTAAGAACAAGTTTAATAATTATTAGTGATTTCCATGGTCTTGTCATGCAGAGCAAAATTTTTCAAAGGAAGGCTTGATATTAGAAATTGACACTATGTGAGATATTTTTATATATTTAGCTGAGATCTATATTTTGTCTTCAAAGCAGCTACTGCAGAAAATACGTTTAACAAAGGTAGGGTGTTGAAATGGTAACAGTTCACAAAATACTTTTGTTTTCAGAACAGACAATTTATCATCTACTTCTGCCTAAATTGAACTAGTGATTTATTACAAGTTGCCTTTTAATTTCCGCCACTCTGGATGGAAATCTATAAATATTTCTTCTTCGGTAGCTTAGAGCCCTTCACAGGGTATTTTAAATTGATCTCTAACCCACTCGTAACTTGCTAACAAGTAGTCCTCAGCAATTTTTTAAAAATTGTTTGCCAACATGGCTAAATGATATTCAATAGTTTAAAAACATCTTCCGCGTGTTGTCTTCAGTTTTGTAAGTTTAAACACATTTGTCCGCATTTTTCAAACATTTCTAGGTTTTTTTTTTTTTTCTTTATAAATTTCGGCTCCATAATTCGCATTGTCTACAACAATATTAATTTTATCACTCGTGTCAAACATATGAACATTTGATCCTTGAATTTCAAAATGCAAGGTATTTAATTTCTCGAATAAATCGACGAAGTAGCTCAACTTCATGACAAATAAACCCTCTTGAAATTTCTAAAGCTTCGGTAGGTTTTTCTTTCTAGAAAAAAATGGCAATTTTATTTCTTAATTCATAAACACGTTGCAATAATTTCTCCCGGCATAACCATCTTGGCTCACTATAAAATAGCAACAATGAATGTACTGTACCCATATCTTTGCAATGTCCATAGAAGATTCTTGATTTTAGCGGTCTCGTTTTTATGTAATTTACTTCAACTACAATCATCAGCAGGACCATTTCTTTGGAAGCCGAGCTTCTCTGTGAAATGGTCAATAAGTCCAGATGCATAATGGAGTTTCTTGTTTTTCACATGTCGCTGTATACATTTAAATCTTCCAGGCATCGTACAGTACCATCGGTGGATATTCCGACACCATTTTCCACTCTATGTTTGCCTCGTTTAAAAAATCATTTAAAATATCAAATAATGCTGTTGCTATGAGTTTTATTGATTTACAAAAAGTTGTTCTTCAGCTACCATCCTAAAAATCGAACATACGCAATGAAATGAGTATCTAACCCTGATATCTGTTGCCTCGTCAAGCTGAATTGAAAACAATTTATCTCGCAACTTACCGAAAGGCTGTTATTCTACATTTTCAGCTATATCCTCATTTCGATGGGACCCAGAATCATATGATATAGGTACGAACTGCAACTCTTTGAGAAAATTGTCTCCAAACCTACGATCTCGGACAAGACTAAAATTGTACTATGTACAGCATGTTTACATGTTTTGTTCAGACGTTCACGAGAATGCCAGAGGTGATGGATATGATCGAGCGCCACATAGACTAGACTTTTTTTGAATTTCTACTATTAGTTCACTCTCTCTTTATATTTATGTATATATATATATATATATCTTGTTCAAATTTTCAATCGTTACTAAAATACTTTCTATTCATCCATTCCAGTTCAAATACATTTTTTAAAACTTATAATGGATGATAATACAGTTTTTTCAACTATTATTTCATTAATTAAATTAAAAATGAATAAACAGTAAAAATAATAATAGTCCAACAGCATAAATAGAAAGAAAAATCGTTCGTTGTGTACCTGCCACGCAGTGGACTTCTAATCCAAAGTTCATGGGTTCGAATCCCATCTAGGATGGCCTAATTCTTCTGAGAATGTGGTTTCTTTTTACTATATATACTATTTTATTAGAATAATTCAATTCAAATTTTGAATAAATAGTAACAAACAAACAAAAAATAGTCAAACACCATATGCAGCAAGTAAAATGAAAAATTGCAAGAAAAATCGCTTCCTATTTTGTCACTTAATATTGTGATTCTGTCATATTTATATACATATTTATATTAATTGTAACTATTTCATAAAAAAAATAACTAAAATAATTTTTCCTTTGTTGACCTAAGTAGAAATTGACTTATATATAGTTTTTATATTACATGTTCTAATGACATTTGTACTTATAGAACTGGATGATGGAGGAAATAAATCTTTAATGAAATACATTTTTCAATCTGTTCTAATTTTAAAATTAGTGAAAGGAAAAAATTGCAAAATAATAATCATAATACTTTAAAGTAATTTGTTTAAAATGTATAATACTTAAAAATAGCATTTAGAAAATTTTATACTTATCTTGTTAATTAATACGATTTATAATTAAGATCGTTTTGTAGCGTTAGCACTAAAGTGCATTATTATTACCTTCAATACATTATTATTACAAAGGGTGTTTTTTTAGAGGTATAGACTTTAAATTGAAATAAAACAACGATGTATTACTCGATTGACATGAATATTTTATTCGAAAGATTATCTTGTTGCATTACATTTTAAATATGATTTCTGGCATAGGACTGCCACGGTGGACTCGGATGTAGTCCAATCTGGACGTTCAATTTTCGATGACATATTCCAACATTTGTGGCCGTATATCGGCAATAACACGGCGAATGTTGTCTTCCAAATGGTCAAGCATTTGTGGCTTATCCGCATAGACCAATGACTTAACATAGCACCAAAGAAAATAGTCTAGCGGTGTTAAATCACAAGATCTTGGAGTCCCGATTCACAGGTCCGAAACGTGAAATTAGGCGATCACCAAACATGTCTTTCAATAAATCGATTGTGGCACGAGCTGTGTGACATGTTGCGCCGTCTTGTTGGAACCACAGCTCCTGGACATCATGATTGTTCAATTCAGAAATGAAAAAGTTAGTAATCATGGATCTATACCAATCACCATTGACTATAATGTTGTGGCCTTCATCATCGTTTTTGAAGAAGGATTCCACCAGCCCATAAAGCGCACCAAACAGTCAGTTTTGCTGGATGTAACGGTGTTTCGACATACACTTGTGGATCAGTTTACTCAAATGCGGCAATTTTGTTTGTTGACGTTGCCATTCAAGTGCACTTCATCGCTAAACAAAATTCGCTTATGAAAATCGGGAACAACGGCAATCTTGTTTTGGGCCCAATCGACGAATCTACGCCTTGCTTGAAGATCGTTTTGATGAATTGCCAAACCAAACTGAGAATAAATCACTTGACAGCTGTTAAATCGGTCGCCATCTTGGAAAGTAATGCCAACTTAAACTTCTATACCTGGAAAAAACACTTGGCAAGGGGACGCGATTAAATTTATGATTGAAAATTGGTTCACCAGTAAGTTTGAGAAGCCCTGGTCTACATATAAAATAGTAACCGAAAAATATTTTTCATATAATCATTTAAAAGTAAATAATATTTTATATTTTATTTTCTCGAAACCAAAATAATTATGAAAAGGAAATAATATGTATTAATTATACATATTAACGTCAAATGATTAAGTAAAATACATATTTTGCGTGTTTTCTAAAAATTCTTGATGTGTTTTTTTCTATCAGTACATTACATATCGAGAAAAAAATGTGTAACTTCGAAAAGAGAAATCACCCTGCTATAAGAAACAAAAATATGACTTAAACTCAACAAATACCCAGAAGTATTCAGAAAATTTATATCAGTATTGTGACAAAAATGGGCGTAGCTTAGGCATTTTTCTCTGTGTTTCACTTTCCTCCAAAGAATATTTGCTTTTACATCCTCCCATTAGATTACAATCCTTTTTAGAAAATGTAAGCAGAGATGAACAAAACATTTTAAGTAAATCTGGCTCTTTGTCTTTGTTTTTTAGGTCATGCCATTTGAAAGCTTTCAGATAAAATCTATCTGTGTTCATCTCTGTAATGCGATTCTGTAACTTGAATCGCAGTTTTTCGAAGCATGCAAATCACTAGGGATTATTTTGTCTTCCGAAAGGCGCTAAAACCTATCAGAAACATACATTCCATAAAATGACAAAGGCTGCAAAGGATCAACGACTCAAGTCAACGTTTAAGGCGTTATTTATTTAGCCACTTAAAGTTAAATCTTCAATTACGTTTTTATTCCAGGAATGTAATGGAAGATGAATGTTTCAAGCATTGCATAAATTAAAAAACTGAGTTTTTAGTAAGAGAATATACTTTAGGCTTAGTGTTATTCATGAATATCAACCATTTATTTTAAATGTAAATTTTCTTAAATACAAATAAAAATGTACTCATTCATTATAAATAAGAGTTGTACATAGGTGTATTTAAAAAAGCTGAAATATTTTTAGTATTATTTAATATTACCTTTTTTGAAACACGAACGCATTCTGTTACGTTAAAAATAATTATCCAGTTGCATATATATCAAATGTTAATTATTTTTGAAATACGTTTTGCATTAAAAAATAAAATAAAGTTAATTTTTCTCGGCTTGATTAAATATTCCTGTCACTTAACAACAAGAAATCTAATAAAAAAGATATAAAACGAGATTTACATGATTTTTTTTTAAAAAAAAAAACTTTGAAATCAAATTATAAGAAATATTACGCTATTTTTTTTATTTGAATTTTTTAGTAAAAACATTCAAAATAATTTCGTAAGCTGCAAGTACTACACGGAGCTTAAGTAAAACAAACAAAAAGTAAGAAAAAAACTGTGTGTGTGCTTATAACCACCCGATAGAAATGAAAACTTCTAATTTATTCTGAGCAAGAGAATCCAATTATTCGGATGTACTACGTTTTCTTTCATGACATTTTTGTATGCTGGCGTTAAGTAGTTCTCTTTTTCGTGCCAATTTATCAGCTGGATTTATTTATTTCATCCATTTTCTATAAAGGGTAATGTTAAAATAATTATGTATTCTAATATTTATATATGAGTATATTTGATTTAAATGCAATTAGTCTAATTATTTAAAAATATTTAAATGTAAATTACTTATGGAAATTATATTTATATATTAAGAATGTTTATATGGTACTTACGTAGTAGCGTAACAATGCCAACATTCAAAAATTGCCACGTTGGCAACCCTGATTTATCATGTGTAGTGGCCTCTGAATGGGCAACAATGTGGTTCCTTTCATATAACATCTCCAATACCGTTGCTATAATACGTGAGTACAGTTTATATAACATATAACGCTGTATACTATTTAAGGCTAGAAACATTTATGCCATGAGAGCCGTCTACTCTTCTTACAATTATCTAATCAAATAAAAAGAGAGGTGTCCTAACTAATGTAAACAAAAATATTGGCAACTTTCTCGTCAATTAACTTCATTAAAATTTTTGATTTTAATTCTCTTGGCACATTTTTGTACTAAAATATGCTATTTTTACTGAATCAAAAAAATAGATTCAATGTTTCGTTTCTTCTTATTTTCGATCTCTTACATAAAAAAATTGGTACTTAAGAACTATTATCACAACATTGCCAACTTTCAAGAAACTTCGCCAAGTTCTCAATCCCGATTCCACATGTGTTGTACGCATTGAAATGGCAACCATGTGCTTCGCTTAATTTAAGGGCGCCAATACTGTTGCGATAATACGTAAGTAGCGCGAATAAACTTTTTCAATTCCTACTATTAGCGCACACTCTCTAAATTATTTATTTTTCTTGGTGGAATTATCAGTCGTTAATAAAATACATATTAAAAGAGTTCAATTGAGCTGAAATTTTATATACATGATTATTTTGGATGACAATACAGTATTTTAATTATAATTAATAAATATTAAATGATTAAAACTAATTATTCAAAGAATTACAAATACAGCCACTTTGGCATCATTTTTGGTGCCTTAGCGACCCTTCTGGCGACTTGTGTCAAAACTTGAAAAGTTTTATTTCTCACATATTAAAGCGCTCATTTGAGCTGACATTTTCTGTACACTATTGTTTTGGGTAAAAATATGATCATTTATTATAATTAATTAAAATTAATTGACTGAAACTAATTATTTAAAGAATTACAGATAAAAGCCACGTTGGTTACATTTTTAGCGACTTGAGTCAAAACTTTAAAATAATTTTTCTCACGTTTTAAACATTCAGTTGAACTAAAATTTAATATACACGGTTGTTTTGGAGGCCAATACGATATTTTAATGATAATTAATAAAAATTAATTACCACTTAATGCTGTGATTCTATCATATGTATATACATATTTATATTAATTGTAACTATTTATATAATAAAAAGTAGCTAAAATAAACTTTTTCTGTATTGATTTAAGTGGGAATTGACTTAAAAACATTTTTTATAGTATTTGTTTAAATTCACTCTTCAACAAATGGACCTAAAGAAGTTATCACTCCCCAAAAAAGACATTATATACGCAAACAATTCAGAATCAGATCTATGAAACTATAAAATAATATGAACACAGCTGTACTAGAAGCACGTTAGCAAAATTAGGAGATCAGTTCACTTTGAGAGAATTCAGCTTGTCTTTCGGGTATTTTCTTTCTTTCTTTCCTTTTTTTTATTTTGATCAAGAAGAAAAGGAAAAGAAATTTGGTTAAGACGTATTCGCCACAAAAACTACAGTCGTTACGTTTGAAATGGTAGATACACATTAAACTAGCCTAGTGACATTTTAAAATTATCATAATCAGCTTAAACTGGGCGGCTTAAAAACTTATAAAAATGATTGCATTTCAGTCTTTATGAAATGGTTAGAAAAAGCTTTTTTTTTTTTTGTCAAGCAAAAAATAAGCTTACTGAGTGTGAATGTAAGATTGTTTCAGAGAGACAATATTAAAAAGAAACAAAACTAATTTCATTCTTAGGAAATACTTTATATTTAACAACTACGAATATTCGACAAAAATAATTGTTGTTGTCGCGTGTTTTTATCCTCGGATACATAAAAATACATGGGGAAGAACAGAAACTTACAAAAAAAAAACAAAAGAATTGTGCCAGTTATTGCAAATGATGATGATCCCAGCATATAACAGAAGGGGCGCGCTGCTTTCCATTCAAGACGGGCATCAATACAGGCGAAAAGAGTCCGACTTCTTTTCCCGAAGAAAATACAACCCTGCCTTACTCGGTATTCGAACCCACTCGGTTACAAGCCGACGGTCTTATCCACCATATTGGCTGGGCGCGACAAAATAATTATAAGGTAAGACTAATTAAATGTCATTTATAAGAATACAAATAATTTTATTATTTGAAATGTTTATCATTCTATGTTGTTATGTGTTATAAAAATAAAAGAATAGAAATAATATTAGCATATACCTAACACATTTTTAACAAATTGTTGCTATATCTCACAGCGCTTGTAAATCATTCGTTAAAGGTAACTCAGAAAATTGAAAAACTATGACATCACATAAAAATATTTATAACCGGTTTTAAATCAGTTTCCATAAATTTTTAAAAATACTCTGAAAAATTATATATTTAAACTGGAAGTAAATAACAGTAACAAAGATTTTCACATGCATATAAATTTAAAAATACCGTTTTAAAATAGATTTCGTTGATTTTTACATTGAAAAGTTTCTATTTTTATCAGCCTATGAAAACGAAAACAACTTAAGCATATTCAGAAACTTTTGATTCTTTATATCTTTATTTTTTGGCCTGTCATTCTATTTTGAAAAGTAGCACTGGTACACACAATATTATATATATATTTTTTTTATGAAAATGGAAATTTTATTTTCCTGGATGCCATCCTATCAAACAAATATCTAAAAGGAGTATCAGCAGGAAAAAAAAAATGTCACCTATTTTTCTCGATAAATATCTGAGAATAACAAATGAGATTCTTACGCTTCTTAAAAATATCCACAAATGTTTATTTCTTTCTAAATTAATAGCACATATTCTGAAGTTTTACATTTCCCTAGTATGATAATTCCACTACTATTATTTACAAGAATTTCTCTTCAAATGATATTCTTTTTATGATAAAATTTAATTTTTTTCCTTAATTCACAAAACCCACCTTCATTGAATCTCGTAATTCATTTGAATATTATAGTAAACACTTTTATGTATCTAGTATACCTTATTTATTCTAATGTTATATATATAACAACTTGGGATGTAACACATTTTTGTGAAATCACTTGCATACCTTGATTTAGAAGTATTATAATATTTTATTATGTGTGTCCCTATATATATAACGTAACACAATTTATTCATACCATACTATATCGAAAAAAACTGCTTTTATAAGAGACTTATTTATTTATTTGTTTGTGTATTATTTTATTTATTTATAATTTATTAGTCTATTTATATATTATTTTATTTATTTATGTTCTATTGCTCTATTTATTTACTATTAGTTTATTTATTTCCCTTATTTTATTTTATTTATTTATTTGCTTGTTTATTATTTTATTTATTTATTAATCCTAATTATGTATGTACATAATATAAATCAAGACAATGTATGCTTCGTGTTATATCGAATCCGTGTTGTACGAAACTTTGAAATATTATAAATCAAGGCGTGTACCCCATGTTACGTCAAAACAAACCCTTTTGCTGTGTAAAATTTTATGATAGCTGAAAATTCATTCCAGTAAAACACATGAGTAAAAAAGTATGTTAGCTTAAAGTTTATAATAAAAATATATTAAAAACAAAAAATTAAAAATAGAGTTATAATTATTATTATAGTAAAACAAATAGAAACGGTTTTTTAGATCACAAAATCAATTTTCATCATCACTGCATCAAAAATTACAGCTAATCTATTTTTTCCCCTCAAAGTTGGTTCAAACTCCTCTTCACTATTCATTTCTCCATCATTATATAGCTGTGTCACGTAGCTGCACAATGGACTAAATTCATATAATGTTATAGTCACATGATAATGGCAACCACGTAAGTTTAACCAATCAGTTCAAAACTCATGTGAAGTTATAGTTACGATAAATGCAATCATCATCTATTTTCAGCTAATCAGATCATACACTTCATTGTTGCCAAATTCATGTTTTTTCCTAATAAACTTTTTTTTTAAGTAATATTTGTCACTTTATTTAGAAATACATATATAAAAACAAGATTTTTTTTTTTTTAAAAAAATTTAAATATTTTTATTGAAGTTTCATTCTATAACAGTTGAACATCTTTACGAAATTATGAAATTAAAAAATTTTATCTAAGTTTTACGAATACAATAAAAGTACAATTTGATTACAAGTTAGTTTAATGTCAGTTTTGAATTCAATGTAGAGCACGTGTTTACCTTTATCATGTGACAGTCATGAATTTAGTCTATTATCTGTGTTATGCTTATCTGTAAAAAAAAAAGTTATGCTTAAAATTGAAATATAAAGTTATTCTCATTGAATAAGTTTCCATGTATTCTAGTTTATGTAAAACTGAAATAATAGTACACTAAAAGTTTCAAGCAATAGTCTTATGGAAATCATTGCATACACACTACACACATGTGATTCTTACAACGATTGAAAGTGATGAACAATACGCATGTATACAAATAAGACAGTCTCGCAAACAGAAGTACATCTTGAAAATAAAAATGAAATATATGAAATATAACATACATTATAACAAAAACAACACGGCTTAAAATTGCTTCATTGATTTTCAGTATAAGTTTAAAACTATAAATGAGTGCATTGAAATTATATAAAGTTGGATGTTTATGTAACATTTTGATTCCTATTTCAGAATATATTTGTTTCATATTTTTATGAATTTTAAATGAATTATAACTTTCAAATTTAATTTTCATTTCAAGCGTAGAAATGATTTTATAACGATAACGCTAATTCCTAACAATGATTAAACAGTAATAACAAATAGTGGAAATATATTTTTATAACTTCAGTAATTTCCCCTTTTTAGTTCATTTTCTTGGATTTGAAAGGTTCAAAATTTTAAAATTGCTTATACATTCTTATCACATTACATAAACCAAAGATGATATCATTATTATATTTTTTTTTGCTTATGGCTATTTCTTCAGATTAAATAAAAGGGGAAAGAGATAAATGACATATTGATTGTTTTCGTGTTATTTAGCACTTCTATTATATATATATATATATACTACTTAGTTTAACAAAAGCCGCGCCACAGCTCATTGCGGTCGTAAGGCCTCTTACTGTGACCATATTACTATACGACCTTTAGGCGCCTTGAGGTGAATGAGCAGATGTTCCGATCAGGGGTCAGCCTAAGCAAAACTACAGTGTTAGTTTCATGCAAGCTTTGTACTCATATATTGACCACTGAAGGGATGAAAGGCAGAGATGACCTGCTCCAGCCCAGGGCTTGAGCCTCGACCTGTCATGGAAGCGCGACGCACTACCGCACAGCCAGCTTCACTTGCACTAATGCTGTAGCTAATATTTCTTAGTGTTCTAACTAGTTATACATTTGTATATTTTTTATTATAATGATTATAATGATTAACATCGAGTTATAATAATTGGCTATTTAAAACCAATATCTTTATAAAAATATTTGTAATATTCTTTTAAATAATTTTTTAGTCTTTAACAATCACTGAGACTAGTTGTGTATGTAGTTGTTTGAAAATCTTTAGGTCTGCTTGTGTTGATGTCCGTACAGGATATTTGTCAACTGAGCCGGGGCACGGGGGCCTCGTCTCGCCTCGACTTTGCCCGAGTAAGATTATAGATAGAAGAAATTCTTTTTATCATTGAATGTTATTCAAGCGACATTGTCTCCACAAACTGAGAATTTCGAATTATACCAATGAGCAACAGTGGCAAAAAATGCATTATAATGTGATGACCATCGCCCGCGCCTGACACCATACATCATCATTACTCATTTAATGGAACAAAGCGGCAGTCGTCTTATTTAGATTGTGACTCATGCACATTTATTGGTTTCAGTTATTGTTTGTATGAGTATTTGTCACCATATGTTATATATTGCAGACTCTTTCAAGGGTCTAAGGTGCAGCCTATTTTTTAGATAGGAAGAAGTCTTTACGCCCCTGATTCCATGTAATTAAATTGTATGTAAGTCCTATTTCGTTAAAGCTTAGAGCAGTGCTTCTCAAACTTTCAACTCGTATTTGGTACCCAATTGTCAATCATAATTTTCATTGTGCCCCTCTATACAATTACAATGTATTGAATTGAATGATGATATACTTGGACGTAAGGCAACAATACGACTTTAATTATAAAAAGTACAAATGATTATAATAAGTATTAAAATTTGTATATAATTTTGTATATGATAAGCCAATGGGGTGACTAGTATTACTTAGTACTTCACTTAGTATTCGTAAATTAAAGATCAAATACCATTGGACAGTACTGATACATTTATAAGTATATTATATTAGTGTAAATATGTATTTTATTTTTTTTATTACGTCAGAATGTTATTTCTTTAGCTTCCTTTCTGAGAATTAATATTTTTTAAGTAATCTTTTATTTTGGTCTTTTTGATGTGCTCGTGACCCCCATGTTAAGGTCATCACGGACCCTATGAGGCCGCTTCCCACAGTTTGAGAAACACTGATATAATATATATATATACATATATTTCATTTGAAAGATTTGCATCTGATTACGAATTACAAAACTTGAATGTTTATATAATACATGATTTTTTAAATTTTATTTCTGGGAAGCTTCTCCTCAGGCAGACTTCACAGAATTATAGAGATTCCAATTTCATTCGTTTCATCACATTGGCTGACATAATTGTCGTAGCTAGTTCTAAGTGGGCCCTGTATCAGAATTCCTTTGGAGCTCTTTTTAGATATGAGAGTCCTGTTAGGGAATTGTAGCTGCACACGTTGTAGCCCCCCAGTAGCTAGGGAGGCCCCGTATGACTAATACGGCTGAAACGGAGGTAGCTACTCCCCTGATTGACATATTCAAGTTTTTCTGCATGGGTGTTTGAAAATAAATATTAATAAAGCTGAAAAAAAAGAGAATAATTCAAAGTAACTATTCATTGATTTCGAATAAATACAATTTTTTATCTCTTTTAAATTTCTCAATTTGCATTTTATTTTAGAATTCTGAATGGTTTAAGCGAACACACCATCCCTAAGAATGCCGCAGAATGAACAAGGAATTATAAATGTCAATAGTGTCAACAATTTGAAGCTATTTTCTGTTATTTTGTATCAGTAAATTAAGATTATATAAACTCACCAAAAACCTTTAGCTAATGTTAATTAACTAGTAAGTATATTTTATTATCAACCTTCTGTTAAACTTGAATTTCTAAGTTACGATTTGAAAATGTTTTTTTGGATCACAATTAGAAGGAAACAATCATACAAAAAGTTTTAAAAAACTGCAAAAAATAATAATAATAATAAAAATATTCCACATGTTTACCAAAATTGATTGTGTTATTATATACTAATATACATTTTGCTTAAGCTTTTTTTCCCAATAAAACTTAACATTACTAATATAAAAACAGATTGTTAAGTATCTTTCTGCTTGATAAAACCATGTCTTTTTTCGTGCTAAACAGTAATGTAAAAAATTAAACTTATGAAAATCGTACGCTACACAGAGAAAAATTTTTTTATTTTTTATACAACAATATAAAACCCAAATAAAACTAATGTTGAAATAAAATTTCTAAAAATAATTGGTGCTGGAAGAAAAAAAATATCTGTTGTATGGTGGAGTTTGCCAGTCAGCTAATAGTTTAGTGCCATCTATTGTAAGCGACTAGAAACCAATAAGCATTTTACCCCAAAACAAAGTTTAAATGAATATCATAAATTTTTCTACTTCAGTAATTATAGATAAAATAAATGATTCATGATCGGAAAGAAATTATTAAATTTCATTTTCTTATACATGAAAAATATTTATTTATTTATTTTTGGGTGGAAATGTTTCTAAAAATATTATTTAATGCGCACACTTTTTCAAAAACTTTTTTATTCCATAAATTTTTATAAAAGTAGTAAAATGCTTTGCATTAAATACAACTCTTAGAACTACCAAATAACAAACAAAATATTTTAAACATAAATTTCGTGGCGCCATCTACTATCGTAGTGTTTAACAAATTATTTCGAAATATTGTTTTAAGATAATGTTTTACTCTTCAGAACAAAAACATGAGAAAGTTATTTTTTTTCTCTGAAGTAATTTGCACATTCTGATAGACTCACACTACATCATATTTGTAAGTCACTTTAATGATAAATTAAATTGATTAAATATTCTGAAAAAAAATTATTTTATCAAATGTTGCTTAAAAATTCGATTTAGAATAATACGAAAAAAAGAAAACATCTTTAATAAATACATTACACATTTTTTTCAATAAAGTCTTCTGAATAATGAGTGAGAATTTTCACTATGCTTTCGAATAATAATAGAATTGTAGGTATTTTAAAAATACAGGTTTTTTTTTCCATACTCTACTTGTAGTGGATATTTATTCGGTAGATGGCGCCCGTAGTATATTTTGCTATGATTAAAAATTTAGTTGCATCCAATTTCTTTATTATTATTATCATTATCGTATTTATTATTATTATTATTATTATTGAAACCAAAGAGACAAACCTTTGTTACTTCAGGTCTTATTTAGGCATAATATTGAAACAAAAATAGTTAGGATTATATTCTCTTCGTTTTAACTAAATTCATCTTGCACATAATTTAAGTAAAGTTTTAAAATTTTAAGCAGGCTATACTTTAGAAGTATATATTCAAGAAAAATTTTAGTATCAGACATTTTTCCGTACCTTTATATTGCAAAAACATTTAATTTTGTTTTGCGCACCAAATTTACACACATTTAATTATTTAATTTGAATTATCATTGATGGTTATATTATATGAATTTTGCTCCTAATACAGTATTTCTGTAGAATAAGAAGTGTCTTATATGGACATTTATAAAAAGACAAAAGAAAAACATTGAATGTGTGATTTTTGTATTAAGATATGTAGGGTGATTGTAAGCCAATAGTTTGATAATATTAAAGTGTATAGCATAAATCATTGATTTTAAAACTTTTTTTTTTAAGTTTAAAATAATCCATAAATCAAGTAGGTATAATGATTTACGTATTTAATGTGAAAGAAATAAAACGTATGATATTATTCAAAGCATATTTGAAGCTGAGTTGTCTTGATCGGAAACTCGTGATTGACTTAATTCGTTGTTTTGATGCTACTAAAAAACTCACGGATAGAGTAACTGATAGATTTTAACTCTTTCCTGCGCTGAATTTTTAAAAACATTGCACGAGAGGGAAATAATTACAAATATTTCAGATAAAACTCACAAAACTACAGTTATTGAACAAAAACTGATACATAATAATAATATTAAACACTTTTTTGAATAAATGATGTCCGAATTTTTAAAAATTAGGTGGTACATATTTTGTACCTCCACACTTCAAGTCACGTAATAGTTCTGGAAAATGATTTTTTTTTCTCCCTAGGCAAGATGCTAAGATTTAGCTAGTTGTTTTATGTTTGGAAAACAAATAAATATACCTCATCTTATCCTGTGATTCATCCTATATATTAAAACATTTTCAGTTTTACCTAATCTAAGGTCGTAAGCTTAATTTTAATTTAGTCCTAATTTATTTAATGTCAGTTTTAATTTTAAATACACTATTCCATATATTGCTTTTTATTTTACCTAGTTTTTATTTAGTCAACATATATAATAAACGTATTAGTTGTACTTATTTTTTTCTTGAATGCGAAATATAGCTCATTCAGGATATTTGTATAATTTTGTATTTGTACTATTATTTATTATAATATATATATATATATATATATATATATATATATATATATATATATATATATATATATATATATATATATATTTTTTAAAATTATTTTTAAAAGTATAACTTACAACAAATCAATAAACATGTTCGTTATTTAAAAACGTGGTGGTGCATTTTGGACTCCCATATTTTCATATTAGCCATGCATATGCGGTGTGCTAACTATTGTAATATGGGAATATTTAGTTTCGTAATATACATACTTACTTGATTTGTATCAAATATCACAAGAATCACTTTCATTTACCTTAAAAATACACAATACATTCACTTCCAAAATATACCGCTCAACAAACTCATAGCTGATCTAAGAATGAACTGCTGCATAAACCCATTGCACACAATTGGCTTTTGACATCTATTGGAAACTTGTGTAACTGCTAGGAGATGACCTCTGTGGTGGTTCAGAGAATATACCACCTAGCATCAATTTCTGAGGCTATCAAAGAAGTGGTACGTCATATGTGTGTGTGTGTACCCCTACAATAAACAAATACGAATTTTTGGTGCAATATATTGACCACCAAGCATGTGAAAGAGTTAAATCAGTCATGGCTCAATGTCGTCACTTAGATGTGATGTGGTATTTTCGCAAATGGGTTGTCAAAGTAACCAGGCGCGTTTCCAATAGCTCTCATGTAGCTTTGAAGACACATTAATAAGCAGTTAAAGAGTAAACGTGAAAGCATTCTATTAGTAAGAGTTCATATCTTACCTCTTTCTGCATTAACCCCGCCGTTGCATATAAACGGCGTTAATTTCTCTCAAAGATTTTGGTCATTCAGTAAAATCGCAATTAATCGAAAATTACACCGTTTTTTAACTTTATTATTTGTGTTTTTATTTATACGATACCAGCTCTGCAGCATAAATCTGCTAAATAACTACTTTTAAGTGAGTGAATCAGTGAATATTTACATCGTACGGCTTAGCTACACGAGGACCTTTTGGCGACAGACCTCGTAATTTTGAATCATGACACTCCCATCTCCTAACTACC
The DNA here is from genome assembly GCA_019973935.1 of Trichonephila clavipes. Classification (NCBI taxonomy): domain Eukaryota; kingdom Metazoa; phylum Arthropoda; class Arachnida; order Araneae; family Nephilidae; genus Trichonephila; species Trichonephila clavipes. The sequence continues at coordinate 27,880 of BMAU01007231.1, read as the reverse complement.
ACACCACACCAAAGGGAGGACGTTTCAGCTCTCGGCAGATTTAATGTGCTTCACTCCGCTATATGTCGAATCATAAGCGTAGTATTAGGCTCGAACTCAAGACACGCTGGTCATGAGTTCGTTGCCTTGACCACTGTGCTACCACAGCCACCCAACTTATAAGTGCCCTGCACCCTTATAATAGATAGCATGCGGAAGACGTATTTTTACGTTATTTCTAATGTTTTAAACAATGAGAACAAAGATTAAAGATAACTCAACATTTACTTTATTTTGCTGTAAATTTGTTGATTAGTAGAGTACCACTAGAAAAATATTAGCTCCATTACAGTAAAGGACATGAAAATATAATACCGAAGATTAAGAACGTTATTCATTCAAAGTAAAATAAAATGTCTGGACAAAAACAAATTATTTTCCGAAATAGGGTAAAAAGTGAAGTTCGGAAAGCAAATTAATATATAATTAATTTATTAAATGAACAAAAATATTCTCTTGCAGAATTTTACATATTCCTGAAAATCTGGCCTATAACACGCACTTTTAATTCAAAAAATAATATCGAAATTTACAGGTGCGCGTTATACGCCGGTTATAAAAAATGATAGTTTTAAAAATAAAATAAAAGATGAGTATTAAACACAAAATAGACTACCACGTACATCGGAATACTGTTTATTTAAATGAAAAGGCATGTCTTATGAACTTAAAGAGAGGGAGCTCTAGAAGTATATACGATTTTTTCAAACCCCGGTATAATATCTCGAATAAATCGCTTCAAAATATAAACGTTGCATTTAAGGTTTCTTCGTCAAAAAGGGGATGAATGTTATATGACGGAAATGTACCTTAACACTAAAAATGTACATATTTTTAAAGTATAGGTGGGTTACGCTGGTTTTTACGGTATATATTAAATTAAAATATTTCCCTTAGCCAAAATGATTATTTTTCCTCATTACTCTGACTGTATATGAAAACCTAATACCGTTTGAATTTCCGTTCTATCGTTTCCTTCGGGTCTTACTACTTTCATTAAGAGGACGCGGTACCCTGTACAATATTTTTTTTTTTTTTTTACTTATATAGTTATAAGAATAAAATTACATGCACTGTATTCGAACACATCTGTAATAAACACTTCATTCGCAAAATACTATTTTTCAACAAACAATATTTTTAAATTTTTGGAATTATTTAAAATTATTAAAATTCCTACTACTTTTACAAATTTGAATAATTTTGATCCATTTTTTCTGATATTCCTGGAAGTATTTTCCACAATTCTGTGCATGGGATTATATTACAAGTGATACTTTTTTTATTTTTAGAATTTTTTTCTCTTAGACACTATAAAAACCAGCTATATCTAACTTTATAGATTTCTAATAAAATAATTGTTCACCTAAATACTTATTCCACGCACATAATTTTTAAACATATTATTTTAAACAAGCAGAAAGTTTTAAAGTTTATAGTGAATATAAAAAAGCCTTAGTATTTCAAACACATGAGATCATCATGAAAATAAGAAGCTGAGAAAAGCAATTTAAAGTTTTTAAAATAAAAAAAAAAAAATAATTGAAAAAGAGCTAAAAATATAGTATTCATTCTAATATATATTATAATTCAAGTTATACTACATTTTAATGCAAAAATTCATCCTGAAAAAACACATATTAAAAGGAAATAAATTAAGGTTAAATGGAATGAAGTCATGCAAAACAGTAAAAAAAAAAAAAAACAGCTATATCTAACTTTATGGATATTTTTAAAAATAGCTCTTCATATAAATTCTTCAGCTGTGCACAGAACTATCAAAATTTTATACAAAAACAACCAGAAAAAGTTTCAAAGACTTATAATGAATACACAAAAAAGCCTTAGCATTTTTAAATATATGATCACGATGAAAAATATAAAGTCGTGGAAAACGTTGAAACTTTTGAAAGTCAATAAAATACATGAAATAATCTAAACCTTTGGCCTTCATTCTTACATGTATTACAATTTAGGTCATAGTAAATATATTTCAAGACAGTAATATATTCTAAATTATTAAATATTATTAAAATGAATATATTAAAATTAAATGTATTAAAATATTACAATATGTATCAAATGCATTAACAAATTGTTTGAAATTATAAAACATTCATTTTAAGTTCATATTATAGTTGTAAATAAATATTATTAAAAACAACCCCGTTCATATGTGACTCCTTCTTTAATGAATGAGGCATTCGCCGCTTTTTTAAGTTAACGTAATTTTTTCGAGCAATTGCGTACACTGCTAATATTTTTCTTTCCTCTGATAAACTCTGCAGTAGTCTCGCCAAACAGCTAATATTTTTGACTGTTTATTTGAAGCAAGCCCATTTTCCTTTAACAAATTTTCTAATGATTTTTTGTGTCAAAATTTAATCTCACAAAATGTATCACAAACAACAATAGTTACTCGACGCAGTGTCGCTGAGGTTTCTTTGAACATTTACCCCATATGATGCTGTGAAGGCTCGTTTGGATTTTGTGTCACACATCTTATGCATCATTGAAGGAGTTCATTTGAAGCTAATCTTTGATATATTGGCATAATTTTGGCTAAATAAGCTTCCTTCAAGGGTGTCTTCACAAGATTTACGTGAAGACTCGGTACTTCACCACGAGTTAAGAGCAGCCTGAAAAGGCACCAAGAATCTTTTCCAGTCGGATATTTAAAATGTTGAGGTTTTTGTCCATTGATATACTATGAAACAAATTACAGTTTTCATTGCTTCTACGTCACCTTTGTTCGAGCGAATCGAATTTTGATAGTAACGTAACAAATTTTTAATTGTTCCCTTCCTTTAAACTGCCACGGGATTTCACTCCCAAGGAAACACTTTGCCCGCAATTCTTTAATATCTTTTCGTAAAGATGGACCTAGCCTCTTGCCAACATGATTTATGCACTTCCTTTCTTTTCTTTCTTTTTTTTATCTCAGGACCATTAACTTTCTTTAGTATTTAAATATTGATATGTTTTTGCATCACCATCTGACAATAGTGTCGTATCGAAAACCATTATCTCCAGATATTTGCCATAATTTAAGAGCAGCTTGTTCAATGGCACAAGATGATCCTGTACGTGATTGATAGCACATGAAGATATATGGCCATCATAACACACATGGAATTTCGCTGAATTTTCCCAAACCAGATTTTGCGTGTCCACATTCAATGCAGCGTTTCGACATAATTTGAAAATCCATGACAAAATCCAGTAAGAAGTTCAATCATGCAACCTACACCTATTTGAGATGAATGTACCCGAGTCAACCATGTACCACCAAAAGTAACATCTATATCAGTAATGGTACTATTACTTTGATAAGCACTTTCACCTGACTTCGAACATCATTCAAGCTTTTTTCTGTAGATCTAACCAGAGATTTACACAACTTTTATATGTATTGAATATTCTGCTTGAGGGTAAATCCATATTCATGAACACGTAAAATTTTTCCATAGCTCAATTGCCTTTCTCAACACTTAAAAAAATGATTGCACCATGCACATGTTTATGTCGAACGATTGGCTTTCATTACCTTCATTGTCAGAAATTCGTCTGATGTAAAGTTACTTGATTTAATTATATCGCAAGAAGTGCAAAATACAGAGATTTTTCTAGAAAATCCAAGCTTTTCACCAATGTCAATTTTTAGTGAATACGATTTGCAAACATCACATAATAAGTTTAAAAGTCCTTTTTAAAACTGTACATCCATTATAATAATATAATGAGGGGCTTCAGAATTTTCACAACAATTTAAATCGTTCAAGCAGCTGTCTTTAAAGATTGACATATCATATTTCTTTCTGGTAATGCTGAGGAAATAGAAGTTTATTTTTCTCAAAACATCAGTTTCAGGACTGTAGTGTTCACTGCACCATCTCTTGTTAGTTTTTTTGTTTACCAACAAGACTCGATCGCTTTTGTCTAGGCATGATGGATTAAAGTTTACTTTATTAAAAAAAAAAATATATTCAAACGAATATTTAAAAATATAAAGAAATAAATTGACTATATAATTGGCTTTGAAAACCTTTTGTTTTGATACTAATGGTTTTAGAATAAGATAAAAGGATGCAAAAAGAGAGCAAAATGGAATAACGTTTCTCTCTTGCATAAAACAAACGAATTAATTCACTTCTCTTCTAATTAAAGTATAAAGCTTAAGAATCACGTGCAAAAGTAAATCAATCGAAATTGTTTAGGCTAGGATGATAGCGTGTCTGCATAAGAAGCATACGGCATGTTTCCGTTTCGCTTCAACATACTGTCAAAAAAAAATTTAAATAATTAGCAAAATAATGCATAATGCAGCTAGATCTACCAGATTTTATAAAGCATATTTAAAAAAGTCACACACAACTAAAATAAGGTAATAAAAAAAAAAAATTCAGTAAAATCGTCATTTTTAGGGTAATGTGTCCTCTTAACCAACACAGCGAAAACCGGTATTCAGAACTGAGTACAAAATACTCACTTATGTATACATCATATACACAAAATAGTCGATGCAAACATACTCAAATTTGAGAATAGCCCATTCTCATCTGGCAATGACTACATACTAAAAATTGTAAACTTCACATACTATTTTTGAACCAGTTACTGGATCAAATTTGAAAATATAACAGCTAAATGAATGTGTAATGCACTCATTTATGAGTATTTATGGGTCAAATATGAGTATGTATATGTTGTTTATTTTCGATACTGCTCTGTATCCAATACGAATTTTTAACATAAAAATATACATCAAATCAAATTTAAAGGGATTTAAATACGTGATACTTAAGTTGTAAATTTCATTTTTTTTCATCTTATATATGATTTAATTTACATTTTATGAAGTTTTTACCTCTAACTTAAAAAAATCTAAATTTTTGCATTTATTGAGTTACAAAAAAGGTACTTGCGTGTCATCGCAAAAATGCCAACGCTTAAGATAATTCCCGCCATGTCTCGTACGCGCTGGATTAACAACCATGTACTTCGTTTTATACAATGTCGCCAATATTTTGAGGTGATACTCAAGTTCCAAAAAATAATTTTTCCTTTTAAAAATGTAACTGTTATGTGATCATAAGCTATACTATTTTTGAATTTATACCTCAAATTTAAATCTTTGAAAATAACAAATATAGATACGATGCAATAGTTAAACAAATTTGTAAGCAATTTGCCTGTTAAAAAGTTATATTTATATTTCTAGAACCAATATATTGTCTCTTTTAAATCCTATACAAACAGAAAATTAGCTATTATTTAAAATCAGTCTTTCAATAAGTTTCTTGAAACATTATTCAATAAGAAGTGTCTTGGAAACATTACAATGAATAACAGACTTTTCATATTAAAATTTTCTAAACACAAAAAAGTAATAAAGGAATGGTTACTTTTACATGTTATGTAACGAAAAGAAAAAAAAAAACTTCTAAAACTAAGAAACCCGACTAAAATAGGTCTCATTAGTCTCCTAGGTGAGTAAGTATTGTTTTATCAATTGTTTTGTTTTAAATCGATACATACACAACCTCTGCTCTCAACACTCATCAACCGAGCTACAAGGACTCTCTTTAATCCATCCAGATGGAAATAAAAATGCATTGTAATATCTGTTACAAATCAAGCTCACTTTTATATATTAACTAATTTTATACTCTATCACCAAAGAAAACAAATATTGTGGTTTTTAAGTTAATGTTTTTTTAAATCAAAAAACTAAAATATTTAAAAAGTTTAGTCCTTTTAAAAGTTGTTTTAGTAAAAACAACTAAAACAGTAGATTTTTACATTTACAAAACATTTAAAATGCACACATTTTTAACCAACTGGAAAGAGTTTTCAGCGAAGTTTTCAGCGCCCATATTTAGAAGAAAAAAATAAACATCTAAGGATCAGTTGAACCATAATCCAGCCATTTTACTTGTGTACAGCATTTTTTTTAATGATTCAATGTAAACAAAAAAAAATCATATCTTTGAAATATTTATTCTGAAAATTGTACACATACATATCAGACATTGGAAACAAAAAAAAAAAAAAAAATGTAATTTTTAAAGGTGATTTTTAAAACAACATGCCTTCATCCATCCGTTATTTTTTTATTGAATTTATTTAATAAAAACTATCTCTATATATAATCCATGTTATAGTCAACTCCACTCTTATTTGTATAGTATAGCTTAGCTTATGTTTTAAATGTAATATACATCAAATTATCATTTTAAATATAGAAAGTTTGAATGTTTAAAGAAACATATAATTAAGCAGATTATTTTTTTTATTTTTATCAAATCAATAGCATGTCTTACTAAATATAAGTGAAAGTCTTCCAATTAGCGTTTTAAAATAAATTACATGATAGGATACATGAGTCATCTAAATTATATACTGAAAATTTATAGATAGTTTGTTCTGAGAGGAATCTTAAAAGTTTCCTCATTGGAGTAAAATCTCCACAAAAACTTGTTCGTAATTATATAGTATTTATTCTAAGCGACAATTTACAAAATTTTGCATAACAAATGTAGTAACAAGCTCCCCCATATGACTGTTTTGAATATGACGACAAAGACAGCAATGGAAGTCAAATGGTCTTTGGCAGAAAGTGTAAATGTATGAAATTTTGTAAATTATTTTTTTATCTGTAAAAAAAAAAAAAAACAGAACTATGTGCAGAATTTAAAATAAATTATGAATCGTAATATTAAAAATGAAGAATTAACTTACAAGTAGAAATGAAACTAAAAATGCAATTTAAAAAAATAAAGCATTTATAATTCAGAAACAAGGTGAAAGGTTTTAAAAAATACAATTTGTTTACTAGTACACATGAAGGCATGTCTTGCTGAGTGATAGAGTATTTACGGAGCACTATTCAGCTACACAAGGCCTTTTGGCGACAGACTTCGTAATCTTGAACCATGGTCAAGTGATGAGGACGACACCTGGGGGCTGGTACCCCTCCTCTCCTAACTACCACACACAGCAGGAGCTCTCGACAGATTTAACAACTCGACTGATTCGAACTCATGATATACCAGCAACGAGCCTGTTACCTTGACCACTGAGCTACCATGGCCACCTCGACTTGCTGAGGCTAACGTTTATAAAAACTACTGTTCAAAAAATACCCCTCGTTGGAACAATATATACATATAGGAGCTAATTTGTTATATTTCTTTGCGCACAAAAACGTATTTTTAGGTGGGTTTGAAATCACTGCAAAAAATTTTTGGAATCTAATAGTTTTCAATCCAAGAAAGTAGTCTCACGCTAAGAACTCAACATGTAATTTAAAAGAATAGCCTATTCTTGACAATAGAGGAGTTGCCCTAATTTTTAATAAAATCAAAAAATCTAAGTTCTATTCCTGTAGAAAAATATGAGTACCAGGATTTAAAGAAATAGAGCATAAGGTATTTAGAAATGCCGGGAAAAGAAACAGAAGAAAAATGGAAAAAAATAATAACTGTTAAAAACTAAAAAAAATAACCAAAAACAAGAAATCAATATCAGGATGTGAACAGATTAATGGTGATATGTTATAAACCCGATTCTTTAAATATTTTTTTATATATAACTTGGGATTTAAATATTTTGAAAAATAATTCGAATAATTTTTAATAAATCCAAAATACCACGTTTCACTTGTGAATTTTTACCAAGGAACATTTAAAAATGCTTTAATTAAAAATAAAGTTTAAGAAAAATTACACTTTGCTGCCGGTAAAAAGAATTATTTCCGATAGATTTACATCGTGGCCATGCAAATTTGCATTGTAAACATCTGCAATAAAATATACAGCTGTCAAATTATTTAACCTGCCTGTAAACTATTTTTTCCTTTTGCTGTCATGTGTATCACATTTCATAATGGCCAAAATAAGCACACTCAATCTAGAATAAAAAATATTATTAGAAAACAAAATTTAGTAATCCTTTAGTTCATAAATTGAAAGTGGAGCCCAAATATTATTTTAATAAAATATTAAGTAAACATCAATGATATTTGAAATATATATTTATGAATAAATGAAAGAAGACTAAAACTGCAATCTAGACAACGGAAAGTATGGAAATGTTTGTTTGTGAAAAAGCTACTTAAAATTGTATGGAATTAATAAGGATACTGCCATAAATATAAATCAGTAAAAAATTCATTTTAATATACTATAATAACAATATGCATAAAAAGTAAAATTAATAAAGAGCATAAAATTAAAAAATATGTAATAAAAAAAAAAAACAATGGATGGCAACCACAAAACCAAATTTAAATGTATTGGTAACCATATTGTAATGTTATCGCTTAACCTGACAACTCAACAACAACACTTGATACATAGTGTACCGTTTCAAATGTAGGAACATTAATTTCTCAATACTCAAAACGACAAGTTATCTCCTTTCCCCTCCAACCTGAAATGTAAAAAAAAACGTCTTTTAATGATGCTTTCTACTACCCTTCTTGTTTTACTGCTTTTGTAACTTCATGGAAGAAACTTGATATTAATAGTGGACAAGTATAATTGAATATGAATAAATATTATGATAATTTTCTGAGATACAAATCTTTCACTTTTTTCTCACTGAAACAAATTGAGGTCCAGGTTTACGAATTAGTTTTCAACGTCCCATTATCTAAAAAGAAAACTTTTCCATCTATGTTTTTAATCTGTTAAAAAAATATTTATGTCAATAAGTATATTTTTCCAACTAATGCAGTAGAAATAAAAACACAGAAATCTTGGACTACCTGAAAAAAATGCAATATATATAAAAGAATTACTTGTTTTATTATTATGGTGTTTCCTGTATGTAAATTGTAAAAAATCTATGCTGTTGTATAATAAAAAATACAGGAAACACCAGTATGATCACAAGACTCTGAAAAGGGAAAACGTAATCTCACATATCATACCGTGTTCCTGGGAGAGATCACGTATATGTAATCATAATCCTGAACAGATAAATACTAATAGGTTAATTATCAAGTATCTGATGTATATCTGATTCATTTTCATCCAAATAAACAAAAACACTATGGTCACATTAAAGGTATTTTATAAACCAGAAAATTAATATGTTGCAAATTAAAAACTTACTTTAACTGGCTTGTGTGTTTATTATATATATATAATATCAGATTAATAAGAATTTTTTAGAAATATCTCAATAGTTTTCAATCAAAGCAAAGTATTAAGTTCATGAAAGTATAGTCGTTCTGCATTAGCGTAAAGCATACACCCCCATATTGTGGAATGACCTGGGTCCTAGGAGGCCCAAAGCCTCAGGCATGTCGCTAGTATACCTACCTTTAAATCCAACTTTAAACTTATTTTTGCAGGGGGGCCCAAATATCCTCCGTTACACCATTGCCTTTCTGCACTATGTTATAAGACTAATTGGTACTTGCACATGGCAGATTTCTTGCGTGTTTCTGTTCATGTACAACTACCTGCATACAGAAGTTTTGTACCAAAGCTGGGTTAATTTTTGGTACTTACATATTATTGCAACTGTTTTGGTGAGATTGTATGAAATGAAGCACATGGTCGTGTCAATTGAGCATGAACAACATATGGAAAAACAGGGTTGCCAACTATGTTGAATGTTGGCATTGTTGCGATAATATGTAAGTACTACCCTTTCTCTTCCTTTTAACTCGTTCAAAACCAGCTGATTTTTTGCTGTTAAGCTAACTCCATTTCAAAATTCACATAAATTATTTGTAAAAATTTATGGTTTATAATAATTCCAAATTAAGATAACATTAGTATGATCACAGGACTCAGAAAGAAGAAAACGTAATCTCATATATGATACCGTGTTCCCTGAAGTGACCATATATATATAAACACGGATAAATAAATAAAAGCGTAAAATATACTTAATCAGGTTAAATATCAAAAATCTGATATATATCTCATTTATTTCATCAAATAAAGAAAACACTATAGTAAAATTAAATGTGTGTTATAAATCAGAGAGCAATATGTTGTGAATTAAAATACTTTAACTGAGCTTGTATGGTTATTTATAGAAAATACCAGATTAATAAGATTTTTTAGAAATATCACAATAGTTTTCAATCAAAGCAAAGCTTTATGGTTATGAAAGTATTGCCTTTAGCAGTGGCATAACATACACCCCCATATTGTGGGGTGCCGTGGGCCCTAGGGGCCCAAAGCCTGACAGTCGCCAAGTATACGTAACCTTTGTAAAATTCAACTTGGGAGCCCAAAGCCCGACTTTGCAGAGAGGCCAAATGTTCTATGTTATGCCACTGTCTTTCTGCACTATGTTATAAGATAAATCGATACTTACATATTATGGTAACAACTGCCAACGTTCAAGATAACTCGCCAAGTTGGCAATACTAATTTTGTATGTGTTGTGTGGGATGAATTGGCCATTTTAGGTGTTTTGTTTCATATAATGATACCAAAAGGCTGTGATGATGTTTAAGTACTGTGATAAATCTAATTTAAACATTGCAGAACAATTATTAATACAAACGATCCATTAAATATTAGTAGTTAAGTAGATTTAATTTTTATATACTTAATGTCTAATACCGAAAAGTAAAAAATCATTCTTGAAATATATTACGTTCAATTTTACTAACTAATTTTAGTCTTTCTGTAATTTCTGCTCCGTTAATTTTGATTCTTTCAATATTGGAAATTGAAAATAATCATAAAACAAGTGTATTGAAATTGTTTAAACTCTTAAATAATTTCTGTATGGGAACTTTAAAGATATTTTCCGTAACTTAATTAATAAGCTTAGAAAGTACTTAAAACGTTTCAGTGGATTTCCTCAAAAGATTAATAACTGTCAACAAAAACTTATTTTGTAAACTTGCCTTTTTCAAGACAATCACTCATAACATCAAGCCATTTTACAGTTCAGTATGAAAATAAAACTAAAATTATTCCAAACTATAAAATGAATAATTCAATTATTTTCTATAAATAAATGCATCGAAGAAGAAATACACTAATTTTTGTGGGGTTTGAAAATGTAGCAAAATTAAGTGAATCTGAATCTTTTAGTATTGATTTCGATTCAATGTGGGTTGTCTAAAATTGTATTTAGTCCTACATTCAAGACACCTTCTGCTAACAGTGTTAATTGATTAAAAACTTAAACTATGTTCAGTCGATAAAACCATATTGCATATTCAAACATGTTAATACTACAATTTACACAAGCATATTCTACTGGAAAACAATAGTACTATTACTGCAAACTTCATGCGACATAATGATCATTGGACGGCCAACTTTCAAAGCCGAATCAAAAATGGGGTTTTAGTAGTTGACTATGTGTAATGACACAGATAAAAGTTTTTCCAGTTTTGGGTTTAAGTGTAAAATTGTAGCTCTTTTGGATTTGGCAACCGGAATTGATCGCCAAACAACTTCAATTCAAATGCATTACTGGTAACTTTTACTATTTTTTTTTTATTTCTCATTGACATTTATTTATTTTTTCATTGGAAAATCAGCTTCGTAATTTTTCGTAACACCTTTCGCTAAAATAAGCCAATTATCTTCAATTTTGGTTGCTACAAAATTGAATCCCCCCCCGCCTCTCTATTCTACACTTGAACCCAGGATGGGTTTTATAAGAATGTCGCTTACAGTTGTTCAGTTTTTGATCTGAATAAATCAAACAATTGACTAATGAATCAAGTAAATTGCATTAAATTAATTTAACACTTCAGTCTTTTTTAAATAATCTGTCAATATAAAGTAAAGGGATCTGAACGATCTTGACTTTCTCTTCAAGGTTTTGCGTGTTAGAGACTCTCTCCTTTGAATACCTGCTAGTAATTTTTATACATGTTCAACAATTCTGTAATTGCATCCATTGTTGTTGTTGTACATTTCTCAAATTTGCAACAACGTGTGCAGAATGTGAATTTAAATAAAAATCAATGGATGGATAGAGGTGGAAAATACATAAATTCTTACAATTCTGAACGCATCTGGTCACATGATACAGAGTTTTTGACTGTAAAAGGCAGCAGTTGCCTCCCTCTACATGTGCTATCTGCGACAGATTGCAGCTTCTAGATGTATTGAAGTGTAAAAAATATCTGGGAGACATAAGTTAGCTGAATACCGTAGTTATCGCCTGTGAAATGAGACCGTATCTGATGAAGATATATGACTCAGCATCTCGATGCCGTTTGTGTTAGATGAGGGTATGACTACAAATTTAGTGATGTGTGATAAGTAGACACTGGATTATCTGCGTATTTGTAGGAGAGGCAGTGTGTTGCATAGATACACAGTAATCTCACTGTTAAGCAGATTCGTTGAGACTTAATTGCCAATGCACTTGATGTTAAAAGCTACTTGCACCGTTACAGATGGTAGCACCCAGGGCAGCCAGTCATTGGAGTTCCTGTAAGCCAAGACTGCATGGTCACATGGTGTCACTGGACTAACACTTGGCGGGAAATATTTTCAGATGAATATATATTTTAGTTTATAAAAAATGCGGCTTTTTCCGCCACACCCGCCATCTGCCACCCCATATTGTCGAGAGACTCACACTATTCCCACAAGCGGCTTCCAGTTTCTTAAATATTTTTTTTTCTGGTTGCATCACGTTTGGATAACGGATATCCTTCTGCCCATTACCTTTAGCTCAACATCAGAACGGAATAATGCATCGAAGTTCTTTTCTTTCTGGTTTGACTATTTGTTCAATTCACCCTCCATTCACACTTTTGAAAATGGCAATCATAAGGGCGTGGAGCTGATGATTCATTATACCATAAAAAAAATCTGAAAATACCTAATCTTGAAGCTGATACCCCCCCTCCTTTCACAAGAACACTTACGCCACCATGCTTCACTGTTCCAAATAAATTCTTGAGATTAAGTTCCTCGTTTTTCCTTCTCCAAACTATTGTACTCCTATTTGAGCCAAAAATGTTGTACCAACCAATTTTACGTGAATGATAAATTTTACGAAACTTAATTCCGGTTGATATATTAATTCTTATTAGTCGAAAATATTAAATTTTCTTGAACATTGCAGGTAAATGAACACTTTTAGAGCCACTGTATATATTTTTACTTTTAACGAAGTTTAAAAAAATAGAATTTATTATTTAAATTTAAATGTGGATTACGGGGGGAATGCTGATTTCTTCCTTTTAAGTAAAATTTTGGAAGTTTAGCTTCAGGGCTTTTCTTACAAATTCTAGGAGCCACCATATAAGTATGATTTCAAGCATTTTGTACATAAAATGTTATTTTTCTTTTCATTTTATCACGCAGTTTTTTTAAACCCTTAAGCGAAGCTTACTCGTACAACATACAAACTAACCAAAGCTGACCGCAACTGGCTTGCCCGTATGTTGTATAGACTCTGGTATTTGCTTTCTTTTTTTTTTTATTCGCGCTTATTTTTAATTCTATGGTGTATTATTCATTGCTAGTGGTTTGAAAAGGTGATGCAACTGGTCTGTGGTACTGAAATGCAGTGCCGGTTTTTACTGGGCACAGAAACCGTTGACGGAAGGGGTAACATAAGGGGCCCGGATAAGCTGAACTTAATCCGAATTTCTGGTTATAAATTTCGATACTCCAGTGGGAAGGGCCCGTAGACTTCTGTGCCCAGGCTCGAAATGAACTTTCGCTAGCAATGCTGAAATGCTTCTCGTTCGACATTTTTTTTTTATGGTGGAGGAGGAAATTGGTATGTGTGGTGTTCAGTTATAAACAATAAAAATTGTGCCTTTTAGCATTTTGGGTTAAGAAAGCGGACATTGTACGGGGTTAAACTGATTCTTGTCCTCGATATTGATAATTAACAGGAACAATTTTTGATGTATAAAAAAATATAGATGATATTTAATTCAGATGATTAAAATTTCAAATTATGTTTCACTGGTTAAAAAAATGGAGCAATAAAGTTTTTCGATTACATTATTTGAAAAAGTCCAAAAAATAAAAAAAAAACGTTTTCTGTGGGTGAATAGCATGTATAATTTTAGAAATATTAAGGTACTTTGAAAATGGAAGGGTAAAAAATGTACTTTTAAATTTTACTCCAGACTTTTTTATAGATAATATTTTGACGACATATATATTATTATAATTATATATATATAAGTAAAACTAATACTTAGTTTGTGAATATTTATTTAACAGTGATTTAAAAATTTAAAAAAGAAAATGAAAATCAGATGTCACTAGCACTAAGATATTACAAAACGATCACGGCCATGAATCTTAAATTTCATTCACTAAAAGTTAATATAAGCATATATTTATTAATAAAATAAAATGAGCACAAAAATTTAGTAATTCATTCGCAAACGATTTACGAAGACAAAGTAAAAGCGAAGCGATGGAATAAAATTGTCAGTATCTTAAGCGAAAACGGTGTCCAAAGACAGGGTAATGCTAGAGTACATAAAAAAACGTCTGCTACCCTAAATGAAGATGGTGTTTATAGACAAGGCAAAGCTATGTGTGTCAGTATCTTAAGCAAGGGACGGTTTTCTTAGACGGGGTAAACTATGTCAGCATCCTAAGTGAGGACGGTCCCAAAGAGAGGGTCAATTTATATGGATACAATAAAAACATGAGCTTCCCAAGCGAAGAGGGTTTATTCAGGCAGGATATAACTATCTTAGTATAATAAAAACGTCAAATTCCACAGTTTTTGCTCAGAAAGTCTTTAATGATATAATCGGTACGTAATCGTATGGTATAAGAGAGTTTGAACTTGTTCAATACCTACTATTACCTCGCAATCTGTTACATATTTATTTACTTATTTATCTTTGGTGGAATATTCAATCTTTAATAAAATACATTTTAAAGCGCTGAATTGAGCTTAAATTTTATATAAATAATCATTTTGGATGACATACAGTAATTTAATTAAAAGTTAATTGATTAAAAAACTAAGTATTTGAAGAATTACAAATACAGCCACGTTGGCATCTTTTTCGGCGACTTAGTGACCACTTTGGCGACTTGTATCAAAACTTGAAAATGTTTTTTTTCCCACGTGTTAAAGCATTCAGTTGAACAGAAATTTTATGAAACGGTTAAGTTTTGAATGATGATACGATACTTTAATGATAATTATTAAAAATTAATTACCACTTAGTGTTGTGATTCTGTAATATATGTATATACATATTTATATTAATTGTAACTATTTAAAAAAGTAGCTAAAATAAAAATTTTACTTTGTTGTGATCTTGACTTATTTTTTTTTATATATTACTTGTTTTTTTAGTTATTTCTAGATAGTTTTTAATGCTTCTCAGTAGTGGTATATTCTATAATTTCATCAAAAATACGCTTTTAAGTAAAAGTGATTGAGCTTTTGAAGGCTGTATATGCTGTTAAATTTTTTTATCTAAACCTTTAAATCAGTACAATCAGATGTTTTATCAAGTCTTCAAGTTTTTAGGGTTCCAGAGCCTACTCAAAATAGTAATATACCGAAATTTAAACTCCGTTTTTTGTGATATGCATTTTTTAATATGTCTAATAAATTTTTTGTATGCTTATAATAATGGTATATTAGTTACTTTCCAAAACCACAACAATAACAGTGTTTAGCTCAAAAGTTTTTTTCTTTTTCTTTTTAGTTGCACATGGATATAAATTTAAGTATCTATATTTTCATTTAGATACCATTTTTTCAATAACAATACCTAAATAAATAAAATATATTTTACACACACATATATAAAATGATGCGCAAATCATGGTTAATGAGTTATTTGATGAAAATCGTTGGATACTTTTTTGAAAAAGCTAAAAGAACAATTTACAAAATTAAAATTAAAGTTCTAGTTTTATTTTAATACATAAAATTATTTTCAAAACATAGGATACTATTTAGAGAAAAAATACTTTGGTTCATTATATACACATTAATCTTTTATAGAAGCATAACAAATTTTAAAAGTATATAGTGCAATTCAATAGTGTATGAGGTCAATAAGGTACTAATTTAATACTTGGTCGCTACTCTCAAAATTGTTTCTAATTTTTGCCCAGAAGGGGATAACATTACAATATCATTATACTGATTTTTATCGTTTGTTAATATGCTTTCTACAGTCCTCACGTATGCGATCCTTATATTTTCTTGGCTTATTTTTATTGTGAGAACACAATTTTAAGCAATTCAACTTTTTTTTCAAAATATATATTCATTTTTTTTATATTGGACGCCATTTTGTTGCAGCATTTTATCTTTGTAATTTCTGCAGGTTAATGAATGCCTCAGAAATCACTGGTGATTACCAGGATTCTTTTTAAAAAAGAGAGTTCCGTGTTTAATTATCGCGGTTTAATATATTATCCAAATTCGCTCTTTTGGTCAATGTTTTATTTATTTATTATTTTTTACTCTTATTATTATTTATATTTTTTTGAGGGATTGAATTTCTTTTTTTTTTCAACTTGAGTTAAGATTTTACTGATTTCTGCGAATGGGAAATGTGATAAATCTGCTAAAAACTCAATTGGTAGGTTGAATATTTTTCTGTGAAGATTATGGTGTGAATTTCAACTGACATAACAACAAATCGGTCAGACAGAATTATTTTTTTATGGTAGCAAATAGCGAATTCTACTGCTGTATTTGTAAAAAATGATTTCTTCATTTTTTTTTACATCCATACTATAGTCACTTTTTTTAGTATTAAATTCTTCTTTCGGCCCAAATTATATATGATATTTATTTATTTTTAATTTTTTACCGCTTTCGACTTGTTTATTTTTTTTTCTTTCGCCGTTTTGAAATTCCTCTCACATTCAGTTTTTTTTATCCTGGTACTTATACACTTCAGCGCCGTTTTACATGGAAACTGTAAATAGAAATTTCTTCTTGTTCCAATTTTTAAGTCATTTTAAATGGTTTTAGTTACAGTTCTCAGTTGCTTCCCTAAGTTTCAGTTATATTTTTCTATTCTTCACAACTGTTTATTTCAGTGCGAGGCGGTCATCTTGAATAAAATCTACATTCCGCCTAAAGCATATTTGACGTGATTTTAATCACACCTAATAGCCCTGTAGCAGAATACGAAGAAACTAGCTTGAATTTAGAATCAAATACACCTTCCCTTTAATTAATTCACATTTCCTTCACAATTCTTTTAAATGTGAAGTGTCTACCGTAAAATCCGGCGTATAACGCATGCCTATGCTTTCAAGCTGCATTTTTTTTAATTTTAAGGAATATTTGCCGTAATTTTTTACGAAGAAACTTGAAATGTAATTGTGTAATGTTCTTATGTTTTGAAGTCATTTATTTATCATTATAGCAATATTTTGAAGAAATAGTATTCTCTTCTAGAGCTACAGCACTCAAAGTCTATAAAAAATTCCCTTTCTTTTAAATAAACAGTATTTCGATACATGTAGAAGTCTAATTTGTTTTATACACATATCTTTTTTAATTTTTTCTTTCTTTTTTATTTTTAAAGCTATCATTTTGGTACCCGTCGTATGACACGCAGCCTTAAGTTTCGGTCCTAATTTTGTGTTCCAATTACGTGTTACACGCCATATTTTACGGTAATTGGTACAGATGCATACTGGCTTAAGTTTTGAAAAAAAAATCTTGACGGCTCATTTACAATGAATCTATAAAAAACCTATTTTCTTTTTTATCGTAGCTGAAATTAAATTTGCTCATCAAACTGGGAATTTTCCTCCTTGACTTCTTTTAAATGTATTTCTTCATCTAACAATATAATCGTCGAGATCCAAAAGCAACTTAAAAGCCTAAGAGATAAAAACATCTCAATAGATTTTGCATTTGTTCGCGGACACAAGGGCGTTCTTGAGAATGAGTGAGTCGATTGGCTTGCAAAAGCTGCAACCAAGCGCAAAATTGACATTGACGTTAATATTCCTAAATCGTTTTACAAGAAGATCACGAAAGAAAGAATGGTGAAGTCTTGGAACCAAGAATATCTCATTTCTAATAAGGGGAGCATAACAAAGAAATTTTTTCCCACCATTAATAAGATACTATCATGTCTAACTACAAATTATCACAATTTCTCACTGGTCATGGTAATTTCAAAAGCTACTTGAACAAACTTAATTTAGTTCCTTCATCTTTCTCTGACTGTAACATTGGTGGCGAGGAAGATGTAGAACACGTAATCCTTCTGTGTTCCTAGTATGTCAGAGAGACTGGCGTTCAAGAGACTCTACATTAATTGGCCACCGAATTTTCTCCAACTTCTTTCCACCAGAAGTGCTTTGAAAAATTTCAGTAAATTTGTTGTAACTGTTAGTAATCCTTCTTAACTTCATTTCTTAATTGTTTATTTCCCTTGAATGTGTGTTTAATACTTACTTCTGTAAGCCCCGTGTGATACTTTGTGGTGCACGGAGATTTTATAATTGTTTTTAATAAAAAAAAATCTGGGAACATCTGAATAATAGACCAGATTCTCGTTTTCCTCAAAGTACTTAGCAAATTCTTTTTCTCGACTCAGTACGAATAAAGAGAGTTTCCTTTCGCCAATAAGTATTTTTTTCTTCAATTTCGAGCTCAACAATTCAGCTATCTTTTCGAAAGTCAAAGATTTCTAGTCAGATTGTCAAGTTCAACCTGAGTAGAAGGTTGCGATAATCTGCTCCAAAGAGCTTATATTTTGAATCAGAGCCTGAAACTTGTGGCAAAAATAGTCGTAGAGAGAAATTACGACGGGAAGGTGTCACAGAGTGGTATTTTGTATGTTTCATCACGGTAGAATGAGGGTCAGCTGTGAATGGAAGACGTTCAACACTGAAATTTTTTTTTTATGAATACCCATAAAATTTCAAATTAAATTGTATTTTCAAGAACACGTGACGTAATGGAAATATTTCATAAGTATTTTTGAAATCAGCACCAAAGAGTACACAATAGTGTGCTATTGCTTTTCTTGTATTCTTCCTATCGCAAATCTGTGTTATTTTTTGCAGAATTATTTTTTAAACTAGCTGATCTGAGTACTTGTACCTCTTAATTTTGAAACAAATCCAAGGGATGAGGAGGACTTCTTGATGGTCCTTTACTTATTAAAATTACACGACTTATCACGCTTGCCGCATATTTATGATGGCTATTTCACGCGCACCGCAACATGAGGATTAATGGAGGAGGGGGGGAGGAATGATTTAAGACTAAGATAACAAAGAAAATTTTTAAAATGTGGAAATTGATAAAAATATTTAAACTCCTATTTTGGTTTTTTAATTATTATTTTTGTATATTTTTTAATTTCTGTCACTGTTTTTTTTTTTTTTGAAAAATTGGACGCATTTAAAAAAATTTCTTTTTTACAATTTCTGTATCACTAAACGGTTTCATATGATTACCAATGATGTAACACGTTTCCTAGGGTGCCTTTGTTATCTCTCTTGCTTTTATATTACCACTAACAGAACACTTTTTTGCTGCTGTAAAGTTTATTTAAGAACGCCTATTTATCATCTCATGAAAGAGATCTTTGACGAAAGCGTCATTTAATGTTTCATGTTTATTGGTATTTTTTAAATACACTTTTGTGACAAATCAAACAATTACTGAACCATGCTTGTTTTTCACTTCAAAACAGTCAATTTCCCAATCGCCTTTAAGTAATCCATTTTCTTATAATATTGTTCGCTTGCAAGATATGAAATATAGTTAAAAATGAGTTCCACCTCTCATAAAACAGTCGCTACTCCACTGTTGTCTATTATTACTAATCGAAAAAAAAATGTGTATCAATTCGCACCCATAAGACATCAACAACAAAAAGCAAAATTGATGTATTTGATATTTTGGCAAAGAATTTCCCACCAAATGTTCATAAATAAATGAATTTCTTAGAATAATGGGCCATGACTGGGCCACTTAAAAGGGCTCGGAGGGCCGCAAGTTGAGTATAGTTGACTTAGAGCATCAAAACGCTGAACGTACCTCAGCTTGTATAGGGAGGGTGTTTAGAGCCATCAGGACTTCAACTCGCAATTCAGTAGTGCCGGCCATGAGATCTCATTATTAGAAAAAATTCGATACAGAGGATCTAAAACGACTAGAGATGATAACGAAAACTTCAGATTCACTCTTACTTATGAGAAATATTTAAAAAGTAGATAATAAAAGTATTTAGAACTATGTATCTTTATCAGCAACATTAAAAAATATTACATTACATAAAAATTTAATTTTCTAGAATCATTTCCAAAAAAGCAAAACTATTCGAAAACGTATAGCACATAACATCACTGATGCTAGTTACTCTTACTACAAATCATTCACAAATACGCTTATCAATGAATGCATTTTCTTTGAAACATCTTAAACAGCTTGAAGCAATATATACTGAATATTTAACAATTATTGTTTTTTTCATTTATTACTAAATACAAGGCAAAATTATATCAAGATTAATTATTATATCCGCATATTTTTCAATTTCGAGCATAGTTATTTTTTTGGAATTCTTTTACTTATATAGATTATAATCATTGAATGTACTTTAAAATTCTTTAATATTCCTTATTTTATATGGATTTCTGTTGGTTAATACAAGCGGCTGAAAAATATTTTTTTCAATATGAGACAAATAAAATGTTTTCATTGAATGACAATACTAACCTAAATTGTTTGTGGGAGATTATGTTGCACTCGAGTTAAGAAAATACACTTAATCAGTTTAATCAACACGTGAAAGTACTCTAAGAAACAAATGATAATGATAGATGCTTAAGTATACAACACTAAGAGCAAAAAAAAAAAAAAATTGCAATAATTTTTCAGACGTACGCATTAATTCTTAACGAACTATAAAATAAATTAAAACTGATGATATCATTCGCTTTTGTTGTTTTAACACGAAATGAAGATTCTTCTTCTATTTTATCTGTATAAATGTTGGAACGAAATAAATAGTTCTCTCTAAAATCAAAATTGCCCCAATTTCCTATATATTTTATTTTTTTAAAAATAATCTATTTTTTTTAAACATTTTACCCCATTCTCTCTAAAAAATGTTATGAAACATAAATGATTTTTATCATTGTAATAACTCCCAAACTCGAATATGCAAAAAGTAAAAAATTGCAACAAATTACGTAAAATAAACTGTCCGAAACCGCATAATTTTTTAAGTTTTTCCCGTGGTACGTGTACCTTGCGCTGGGAAGCAAAGCTTCAGATATTTCGCGTTTGTGTAAACTTAATAGAGAACGTAAATCTGTTTTGCAATTTTACAACTTATAATTTTCTTTTCTAATTTTTAACTCGTGGAAACCATAGGTTTGATTTGCGGAACCTCAAGGCTCCGCTATAAACACCTCTCATCTTTGAAGACCTGTGGTCTATATGAATACTATGCATTTTCTTCTAAATAAGGAATGTTTGAACCAAGTTAGCTAAATAAAATCCTTAAGTCAATAAAATTAATCACTCATTCAAGAGGGTAATTATAACTCCATTTACAGATTAAAAATGGTTGAGAGATGACAGTTTTATAACATAAAGCGGACATACAAATTATTGTGCAAAATAATTTAAATTGTAGTGTAAAGGTAGTGAAAATACAGTGTAAAAACTCCTGCAGGATCTTTGTGGGCTTTTTGAGAAAATGGTTTTGGAGTGGATCATGGGACGCGACAGTGTAGCTGGTAATGAGCTAGCAGATCACCTGGCAAAGTAGGGCGCTTCTATCCAGCAAACATTGAGGAAAGTTGTCACCACCATAAAGCGTTTGATTAAGAAGAATATGAAGGATTTCACTTAAATCAATACACAGTGAGAAATTCCAAAAAGGTCTGGTGGAATAATCTCCAAGATATTCTTACGGGACAGAGGCGTAAAGCAGTTGATGAGTTTCGTCGGGCTACCGGACACGACTCCCTCCTCAAACATCTTTATCGAATTCATATTATAAAAACTTCTTTCTAATCTCTCTGCAAACTGCAGATTTAGATGGATGAAGACCAATTTCACTATCGACCAGCACTAGGAGACACCTCTTTGTACTATTGTTACTGTCAAGCAAGAGACTTAATTCGGGGTTCATGGATTTTTCCCATCATGCACATACAAGTTATGTTCATGTTCTCAATATTGTATGTGTATTTTTCCCCTTTGTGGTGAGTGGACTTCTCTAACATAGGGCACTGGAAATAAAAAGTTAATGAGCACTTAACATTTGAGTGAGTGAGTGAATTAAATTTCGGAATGTAAATGAAGGCGTCAAAATTACATTTTTAGGTAATACTGGAGTTTTTCATGGTATCAAATGTGGCTACCAAAATACCGTACGACAGGAGTGTGCCTATTGCGCTTATGACAGTAGATCTATGGATCTTGTAAATTTTCCACAAAGTCAACGACACTTCGTTAAGACATTCGTCATTAATGATAACTGTCAACACTTTGGCATGTTGAGGGATCTTTACAGCCAAAGATACTAAAGTCTGTTTTGCAGAGAGCAACGACTCATTCACGACAGAGGCTGGCACAATGATCATAAGAAGAGAAATAGAGAAATAGATCTCCCCGATGAAAATTATCATGTAATGTAAATAACCATCTATAGGAACAAAAAGCATAGAGTAATTTACATGAAATAGTCCAGACATACTACTGACTACTATAACAAATGCCGAAAAGCATAAACTATCTTCCAAACATTTCACGATGTCAACGAGTTTCAAGTAAGTAGGAAAAACCTGTGGATAGTTATCCACCCTTACATTTCTAGTAAACAGTTCTAATTTGTTAAGAAGAAACCGCACATAAAAGCAAACGAATCCATAATATCCCGATAATGCAGTGAAAACTAATGTCTGGGTGATGGCGTTTAAAATAATAACAGCATCCAAAAGTAGAAGAATATATTCCTGCAGTTCAAAGGAAAAGAAAGGTGAAGTTACCACGATGTTGATGGAAAAAGTGCGTCTATTTGAATAAAAATGCATCAGCAGATAAGAAACGAATATCACAATCAGGCAGGAACAGTGAGCGATAATTGGCATCCTGAATTTTTGCTTTCCATCAGTCAAACACAATGCTCGCGTGCAACAAGACATTTTCTGTAAAAGTCGGTAGATCTTTTGATGCGATCTAAACGCAGAAAAATTCGCAGAAACTTCGAGTATGCCCAGAATCAACATGACGATTGGCATTTTTTTTTCGGGTAGTATTATAACTTCAATTAACTGAAGAAAAATAGCTGAAAATTGCAAAAATTTGAATATGTATTGCGGTGATTCCCAAATAAAATTGAAAAGGTAGTTTTTCTTGAGAGATCCAGGACAAGACAATGTTTTCATTCCTATTATGTTTAAAAGAAACAAAAGTGGAAAAAATGATTTTTTTAAAAAGTTTGCTTTTTTATTCATGATACGATTACTATAACCGCTTTAGATATATTGCTTCAAATCAGATATTTCATAAATATATCCTTATGATATCTAATAACTTATAGTCTACTAAAACTTTCCACCACTGCATATAAAAATGATAGAAGAAATATCGGCTGAGTTGTAGGTAAAGCTGTTATGGAAAATTCTAATAGTTTTAAATTCAAACAATACCCTATATATAACAATCGAACAATATCTAAATGTACTTACGTTTCGAAGAATTTTTTTACGTTTTTCATTTTTACATATATATTGAATTATAGTACCTTTCCACTAAATCATAGAATAAATGCATTAAAATTTCATGATTGAATTAACTTTGGATGTTTTGTAATTGCATTTATTACATCGTGATGCCTCTGAATTAACTTTAAATGCATTTCAATTACATTTTCTGAAGGTAATTGATGCTATATTCGAGTTATGATATTAGTAATATTGGAAATTGAAATAAATAAATGTGATACTTGTTTCAAAAAGAGTATATTTTAAGTTTAGAATTCTAAAAACCAGAGAAACATGACAGTCACTGGAGTCATTATTTCCGATATCAATTTTGTTAGGATCTTTACGCATGATGTAATAATACTGGTCTTGTTAGCTTTATCTCTGCCTGTCAACAATATAAAGAGTTAAAAAAATATTGCCTTTCAGATTTTTATAAATTTGTATGAATTTTCTGTAGCATCTCAGTTTCATAACTTTTGTATGATCTTTAACAATAACAAATTTATTAAAACATAATCATAGTGCCTGCATTAAAATTGACAATGACAGACATATGCATATATACGCAATAAAATAAGTTTTAAACTTTGAAGAATTTTTAACATTGTAACATCTACCTAATTTACTTATTTAAAGTTTCATCTAAATTTTATAAGTAGAGTAACAAGTACAAGTCTAAGATCAGCTTGTTTTGAATTTAATGGAGAACACGTGATTATATTTATCTTGTGACCGTCATAAATTTAGCCCATTAAGTATAGTTTCTTTAATTGATCATTGGCAACATTGTGCATCGAGAGAAAAATAAAATTCTAACAGTTTCCTTTGGGATTTAATTGATTTCACGTTTCGAATAATAACACTGTCCATTCATATTATGTGACAATTAAATGATGTATCTTGAGAAATTAGCGTTATGTAAGAAGAGCAGTTCTTAAATATTTCAAATATAAAGAATATACCTTTATAATAGATTAACAGCTTGTCGTCATTTATATCATTGTTATTCGGCATATCGAAATTTTATTGTTTTAAAAACAGTTTATGTAATTATTTGTTTTTTTCCCCTTTTTTTAATGTCCTTAATTATTATTGTTCGTACTATACTATAAAATATAGCATCAATTGAAAGCAAATAGTATAAAATCAGATAAGCGGCCTTTGGAACCATTTTAACAAAGATTTCTGCTTCTTTTAACAAGTCTGTTTTGTTTAAAGTGATGGAGAAATCTTCTTCTTCACTGTGATTTGATTTAAAACAATTAAAGGTATATATCTTATTAATTGAAACTGATAGAGTCTAAAGAATTAAAAAACTATTAAATTCGAAATTAAATTTGAGTAACTAATTTTTTGAATTATGAACACTTACAGATGATTTTCTAATATTTTGCGATCATTTGTTCGTTAATTTTGTAAGTTTCTGTTCACATTTTTGGTCGGATAATTTTTTATTTTTGTATGTTAGAGAGAGTGAAAAGAAGACAAAATATATATATATACTTTTTAACTTACTGTGAATCTAGATTTTTTCTGTATGTCTTCATATAAAATAAAGAAGAATAAACTGAGTTGTGTGAAATGTTAACTGATTGGCTGTGTGTGTGTGTGTGTGTGTGTGTGTGTGTGTGTGTGTGTGTGTGTGTGTGTGTGTGTGTGTGTGTGTGTGTGTGTGTGTGTGTGTGTGTGTGTGTGTGTGTGTGTGTGTGTGTGTGTGTGTGTGTGTGTGTGTGTGTGTGTGTGTGTGTGTGTGTGTGTGTGTGTGTGTGTGTGTGTGTGTGTGTGTGTGTGTGTGTGTGTGTGTGTGTGTGTGTGTGTGTGTGTGTGTGTGTGTGTGTGTGTGTGTGTGTGTGTGTGTGTGTGTGTGTGTGATAAGTAAATTTCACGTAAGTCGGGTATCGTTTCGTATATAAATGTAGGTAAATTATTTTTAGTTGAGAACACAAATGAAAGAAAGTAATAATTTAGAAAACAAATCTTTAAAACAATTTTTAATATAATCATTCAAAATCCCAAAACGAAGTTATTTTGATGTAGAAAGTTTCACAAAATCTAACAAAGTAGCCTGCCGGCCCAAATATTATTTTTTCAGCAAAATTTCTTTGTAACATGCTAATATATTTTTTTATTTCTTGTTTCGTTAAAAAAAATAATCTCTGCATTGAAGTCTGTATTTTCTAAAATTTGTAACCCCTTTTTCTATTTAACTGAGGAGTTCTTACGAATTACCCTCTGTCATTCGATCTTCTGACTGAACTGGGTCTTAAGTCTCAAGTTCTTTAATGTCTTACTCTCTTGCTCATATATTTCTATTATCTCATCAGCTACGGATTGCGCGAGACCAGTAGTTCTTGAACTTCATCACTATCCACTTCAAAACTCATTTACCTGACAAGATGGAAACTTTCTTATATCGCATTATCAATTCCGTCAGACTTAGGCACTGATTCCGCTTGAATTTCGGTTATGGAAAAAATAGAAACAACGAGATTTGAAAATCTTGGACGTCGAGGTATTAATGCATTGTTCAATGAAGGATGGGATATGTTATAACAATCATTATCCTATTTGTCTCATATGTCAAATAATTGTTAGTGATGGAACAGATCTAGAGAAATTCCCTTTTGTGTTCCATTAATTCTGTTTTTTCTTCGTTTATAAATCTACCATTACTGTCTTGAATTTGAAGTATATATTTACTTTAATACTTTCGCAAGCATTTTTTTAATATTTATATCGCTCTGTGATATATGTTGAGGGATTATTATATTTATTTATCACACCTTTATCCATCCAAGTGGTGATAGTCTGATGATCATGGTCACGAATTCGTGGCCGGTGTATCATGAGTTCGAGCCCTTTTGCCGCTCAAGACCTACCATACAAAGGGGCTGATGCATGCCAAGATAAACAACTACGTCCGGAACTTGGTTTTGAAAAAGCGTCTAAATGATTAGATTATGTTGATATATTTAATGTCACCTTAATTACAATAATAATAAAAAATGTTTTAAGAATATTATTACAAAAAAAATTAATTATTTAAATGCAAATTTTTGGCAAAAAACGAAGAAAAAGTGACACATTTTCAAAACTTTCCCCTTTAAAAAAATCATTTGATAATAAACATACTTTGCCTATATACAGCTAAGACTTTTCTACTGAATCTGAAATGGAATTTTTTAAATACAAGCGGATTTTACAAGCTGATTTATATTCATATTTTAATACATAAAAATAGAGAAATTTTAACATAAAACATAGGTTATTATTTCAATAGATATCGTAACTCTGCAAATAATGTGAATTTTTCAAAATCCTAGTTCAGGCTCTATAGGGAAGAGTAAGTTATATATATATATATATATAGGCAAAATATTACTATTATAGATGTACTTTCCATAAATAGAAAATGTTATGACAACAATATGTCATCATCATTATTATTATTATTATTGCCAAAAAATTTCTTTTACTCGTAAGTATTTTTTTATTGTATTAACAAAACAGTTTATTTATGTTTATTCTAATCCAGGTGACACTAAATATCAAAGAGTGTTTCACACTTATACTCATTTTCTAAATTATGGCGTAGTGTGAATTTTCAGCTTGGTGTCCTCCTCGTCACCTGACAATGATTCAATATCATGAGGTCCGTGGCCAATAGTAATGCTGTTTAATAGGGCAACGTTAATCAACATTTATTCACTCGCTCCTTCCATCTAATGATGAAGCCTTTTCCTCTTCAAATTTTGAAGTCAGAAGAGTTGAAAACAATTGCTTTAATACAAGGATTGGGACATTTTTGAGTTATTATTATGCTCGAAGTAGAATTCCTACATTCAAAACCTGATGGAAGTGTTAAGGCTGAAAACTCAACTGTTTATTTGTAGAGTGCTAAATGCATTTATTAAGATATTGAATTAAAAAGTATATTCCCAGAAAGAAAATTCAATTGCAACCATAATTTTTTCAGAGTATTTTTTTAGAACGTTCTGTTGTTAAAGCATGTTTTTCTTTTGAATGTTGTTTTATTTTCATGCAAATCACGGACTTATGAATGCTTTGGAACCATTTAATTATTTATAATGTGTAGTCAACATGTTACAGTAAGCAATTAATCAAAAATAACTAAATTTCCTTTATTCAAAAACATTCATATATATATATATATA
>BMAU01007228.1:0-10032 GCA_019973935.1 Trichonephila clavipes | reverse complement strand
CAGGGATGTTAAAAATGTTTCGTAAGCACAAAATACAAACAATTTTCGACTAGAAATAATTCTTTGAGATTAAAATGAAATAATTTGATTCTTTCACACATTTCTTATAAAGGAATAAAGTTTCAAAAAAGTATAAAATATCTAAAATATAATCATAATTTTAAAAATAATAAGCACATAAAAATAAGAAAATTTTTTGTAAGAAACAAATAGTAAGTTTTACGACGCGCATGATATTTTCTGCAATAATAATTCTAATTACTAGCAATAAGTTGATTTATAAAGTCAAATATATCCTTATTACATGCTAGCCTATCTTATATAAAAAAAAAATAATAGTATTTTTAAAAATAAAATGTACATTTTTTTAAATTTTTTTTTAAAAATTCAATTTTTGTTGAAATATTTAAAAAAATTAAAATTTATAATACTATAAATAGCTAGGATTTGAAGATTATGATAGAATTTATAATTCTGTAAAGTTTTATACATCAAAGTATGATAGTTTTTGCAACGCAATGCGCGTAATTGAAAAAAACACAAACTGCGAAAAAGGGCTTTAAAGTTTTAAAATTGAATTTGAGAAAATAAATCTAAAAACTTGCATGCTAAAATGCTCCAGGATCATAAGATATACCTTCCTGTTCCTGAAACAGCTCAATTTCTTTACTCTTTTTAATTTTCTTAGCTCTGCGAGCTTAAAAAGAGGATTCTAAGCGCCTCTGTCTTGACGTAAAGATTCGACGATTGTCACGTTCAGCCAGGGACACACAAACATTTCTGTTAATTTTCAAGCCAAATTTCTCTAAAATAGTAATTAGTATTTGATTTCCATCATTAAAAACACTAGTTGCTAGATTTGCAGCAATCTCTGCAATCTGAAGACTAGAACCAATCGTCTTAGGACAAAACTTCCAAATTAATGAATTTAAACTTTCATTAGGATTCTGTGTCTTACCTCCTAAACATTTCTTCAGGAGTGCCGGATGAGATAAGTCTGCAAATACAGGCTTAATTACATCTCGAACAGCTTTAGCAACTGAGGGTTTGTGTTCATAATTTTGTAAATTATTATTAATTGCGGCATTATATACTTACACCATGTATTTGGATTTGTAGGACAAAACCAGTGCATCGGTTCATCATCAGTGCTGCAAGAATGACCCCAAACAGCCCAAATGGCTTTCCGCATTTCCTTTACACTAGTAGAATTGCATCGAATAGCATTACCATAGTAATGCGCAAGTTTATCAATTAAACTATAAGTTAACCTACCTTTACCGCCTATAGTTTTACCATCAGATAATTTCTTTTTACTATATACTAATTTAAGCTTCCTAAGTCTTGTACCCATTCTCTTTTGCACATGGCCTACACATTCTATTTTCTGAATAAGATGGTCATCGCCGTATGGCTTGTTTTCAGAAAGGGCATTGAATGTTTTTGTGTGTGTGTGTGTGAGTCGCCATCTCCTATGTAGTTCGAATATTTCAGGTTGTGAAGCTTTTCTGATCGATTAAAAATCCTCAACATCCCGTCAACCTCCATCTTACCAGCAGAGCCAGAATAATTTTTTCTACATGAAATCTTATGCGCTCTTTGCCATTTATTGTACTTGATACCAAACTTTACCCCTTTATAACTGTCGCATCCTTTGCAAAATGAGGACAACACTTCCCTATCCAAAACCTTACCTGTTTCGGCCCCTATTACAGTACATACTCCAATCAACGATGAATGTCCTCTTGTTTTCCAGGTACCATCACCACTTACCGTTAAAAGGTTATCAGATGACGAAGAATTTTCTTCGACAGCTGCCCTTTTCATGCTTTTTTCAGCGACTTCCTTCATAACACGTGAAAGTTTATTATTAATAACATCATATGATTTTTGTTCAACAGGATTAGGAAGACTCATTACAGCACAAAAGGTTTTTAATGACTCTAAACCTTGGCCTATGCATCTCATTGCTAAAATAGATCTTCTGTTAATTTCTGGAGCATTATTTTTATTCCTAGTGTTTTCACAGCTTGAAAAAGTACAAACACTCCCACAGTTTTTACAACGTATTTCAAAATTCGAACATAAACCACGAGTGGACTTTTCATTAATTGTTAATGGTTTATGACATTTTAAATAACATGATACTGATAAAATAGAGCTAAAAGTTGAAATAAAATCAAAAATACGATATCCTTTGAAGAGAGAGAGAGAGAGAGTTTTTTTTTTTTTTTTTTCACTTACCTTAACAAGATTTGACTTTAATGAAGTCTGAATTCCTGAGATTTTATTACTGGAAGCACACTTTTATCTTTCCTTTCTGCAACATATGTATGAGAACATACCTTCATGAATTGATTCCCTCTAAATCTTCTTTTCTTAGGACGTTTACCTGAAGGTCTATGATGAGTATTTTTCATTTCAATCGAGAATTTTCAATTGTTTTCAATTTTGATAAACGGTTTTAAACAACGCTGTTTTGAATTTCGATAAGTTATTGCAAACAACGTGCTAGCATTACCAAAACAGAATCAAGACACATTAAAAAAAAGCGTGTGTTGAGTTTCAAGCTTCCTTCTCAATTAAGCAAGTGTTTAAAATATTTCATGAGGCTTTTTTAAAAACAGAAAAATAAAATGTATGCGGAAATCAAGAAAAAGTGGGTGTGGCATGTAGCCATTTAAACATTGTTATTACTAAATTGCTGTTTGGAATTTTTCGAATTACTTTCGAAGTTTTTGTAGTACTATCACGTGGTTGGTATCAAAATGTTCAAAAGAAAATGAGGAACAACATATATTTTTTTCGAAAATTCGAAAAAATCCAAGATTAACACCCCTGTGACCCCTTAAATCATGAAACTGTTACGTATCTTTTATGAAGTGGCATTATTCCCTTAAAATACCGGGTGTCCACAATTAAACGACCCTACTTCAAAATTGTCTACAGACGAAACTATTGTTCAGAAAGTTGTAAAATGTTGTGAAAGACATAAAGAAGGGATGGTACTTTGTTTGAGCGCATAAAATAATTAGTTCAAAATTTCACCACTAGAGGGCGTTTTTAATGGAGATCTTATTTAGCATACATTTATAACAGTTTACAAATTTTTTTACAACAATAAATGCTCAACATGATGACCATCGTTTTCAGCTAATATTTGAAATCCTAAGAGAGCATGTTCCACCGTTGACCGCAGTGTGTTCTGAGAAATGTTACGAACATGTCGTGAAATACTGTCTTTAAGATCAGGTAAAGTTTTTGGTTGATCACAACTCACCAGCTGTTTTAAATAGCCCCAAAGACAAAAATCGTATGGATTGAGGTCAGGCGATCGGGGAGGCCACAGATGACGAAATTGGCGGCTGATCACACGTTCTTCTGTGAAGTGATGTTTGAGAACGTCCGTATCACAACGTGTAATGTGTGGAGGAGCTCCATCTTGCATAAAAATTATGCGTGAAAGGCACTGACGTGCTTGCAGATCTGGAATAATTTTATTCCGTAATAACGATGCATATCGATGTCCAGTGATAGAACATGTTACTGGACCTCCAGCACCTAATTCCTCGAAAAAATACAGGCCAAGAATAAAAGACGCGGAAAACCCACACCACACTGTTACTTTTGGTGAGTGTAGCGGAACTCCTAATGTGAAATGCGGATTGTCTGTTTTCCAAATTTGGCAGTTGTGAGTATTTACCGAACCGTCCAAATGAAAGTGGGCCTCGTCTGTTCAGAGGATATTCCAAGGCCATTCTGGATCAACTTCCAAACGAGCAAGAAACTGCAGTGAGAACAGATGTCGAGTCTCGAAATCATGTGGAAGCAATTCCTGCACAAATTGAAGCTTGTATGGATAGTAACGGAGGATGTTTCGTATGATCTTCTGGACAGTTGAACGAGGTAGATCCAATGCTTCTACTACACGGCGAACAATTGTACTAGCCCGCACGTTGGATGATTTGTCCTCTTCCACCTGAAGTTCTACTTTCTCTCTTAATAAGGAATTTTGTAGGTACTTTTTGTTTCATGAAGATTCCAAAAGAAAATCCAGGCACAATGAATACTCCAAGTCTAGTGGCTCAAAATTTATTGATGATTGATAGCCACACACACACACACACAAATACATATTAACGAAACTAACACACTATATACATTTAAATTTAAGTTAACACCATTTTGTTTTTCTCCTCGCGCCTGCTCATTCTCTCCTCTCCTCCTCTGTTCAGCTCTCAGTCTTCCTCTTCTCGATGGCCGCGCCACCTATAAAGAATGTTAAACTTCCGGCGAATCTTACATGCCCCCCCAACAGAAGCACATGCGTCATCAATGACCAGGTGCTACCAGAAAGGTTTGTCACACACACACATAACACCAAATCCTTAAGTAAAGAGAGAGTGCACTATCTTTCTATGAATATCAAGCTACTCAATAACATTCTTTAATTTGTTCTAAGAGTACACAGGTAAAAATATGCTAAATACGTAAATAAGTCAATGATAGACGGTTTCCTAGCAAACTATGGAAATTTCAATTTTAAATTAAAACTACATTGACATATATGCATACACAACACTAACAAAAAACAATAATAAGAATAAGTATACGCTATACTCCAAAACAGCTAATACATAAATCAATCAAAAATAAAGGTTTTCTAAATACACAATGAAGATTTCACTTTTAACCGAATATGACGGTTATATGCATATACAACATTAACAAAAAAATAAATAAATAAGAATGATTCATTTTCTCCAAAATATTCATGCATCAATCAATCAATAATAGACGTTTTCTAAATACACTATTAAAATTTCACTTTTAACCGAGTATGACGGTTATATGCATATACAATATTAACACCCAAAAAATATTATAAAGATACATTATGATTATGTCTCAGCTACTCCTCTTTCCTCGGTCCCAATATAAGCGAGGCGAGGCTTTATCTCCCCGAATGGTCACTTTCGGTTTGGCACGTCGTTTAAAATAACGTTTCTGAAATTCTATTTCACTCTCCCTCAATTTACGTGCAACTCCCTGCTTCATCCACGTTGGGTCAACGATCTTAAAGTCTAGGTGTCGGGTTTCAACCCTAACCTTCCCGTCTCGGTAGATATTGTCTTGTGGTCTCAATTTAAGTCGAACTCTTTTCCTGGTGCTTCGATTTTCTCGCGATGATCGTCGTATGTTCACAGTACCATCTCGCTTGATAAAATCCGACAGTTTCCATGCAAGTTTTCCTATTCCACTTTTGTCCTGCGAATATTCGCCTCTAAAACTCCAGTGCTGGGGTATGAGTACCATGTTGCTTGAGGCTTTTAGATTCACTTTTGTTGTAATTCGGCAACTGTCCTTCTGTTTAAATTTTTGCGTTTTCTTTTAGGCAATTTTAGTTTTTTTCTTCTTCAATTTCATCCTCATCAAAGTCAATTCGTTCTTTGCTAAGGATTACGGGATTATTCTCATCTTTATCCTTTATCACATCAACTGATATTTCTTCCTTTTCTTTCTCCACAACAACAGATTGTGCTACGGCATACTGATCCGTACTACGCGTCTGACTTGGTTCACCTTTAGACACAAGAACCTTCTCGATTGCTTGGGTTACTTCCAAATCTTCATCGGAAAATTTTTCTTCCTCCTCATTTGCTTTGCTCAAAGACTGTATGTAAATTTCAGAGGGGTAAGTTTCTCGGGTCATTTCTTGGCTGGAAATTGATTTTGGATCATCTGCAGTAATACCTTCAACTGCCCTTGAAGATACATAGGAGTTTGCGGGGTTGTGAATAAACTGCACGTTTTCTAACAGCGCTTCATAAGCAGACGAACAGACTAACATGTCGTTAACTAGCCTTTTAGAAACTGCACACATAATGGGTACTACCCCGTGTCTGGAGTCGTCGATTTTCAGGTTGAAAATCTTCAATTCGGTTACTTCACGTTCCCCAAACGCCGACATTATTTGGATTGTCCCTCCACTATCGACGCTCTGTCCCTCGACGACATCTGCTCTTACCACGGATATCTGGGCACCTGTGTCGATGACAGCCTTCAGAATTTCATTCCCACACTTAATGTGGACAGACTGTAACTCGTCTATTTTCTCGTCCTCCTTGATAGGGGAATATACCGGAATCGCAACCTTAGCCGTTAAAATTGCAGAGGATTGTTCTTGTGAAAACGTTCATTGGTCTCCACAGCATTGATCTGCCGATTAGGGGAGGTTTCCTTATGATTTTCCGCATGACACACCCTCGAGGTATGCCCAACTCTTCCACACGAATAGCAAGTAGGTTTAAATGTTGGCTGTTTAGGTTCTTGTTTGAAAGGCAATTTATACCTTTTACTCTGAAAATCATTTTTAATTATTGCATGTTCTTTTTTAATATTAGATCGTGAATCTGACGTATTGCTGAGGGACATTTCAGGTTGACTCGTTTTCTTGACACTCGACCGAACACTTTCGTAGCCGTCCAATTTATCTGCCAAAACAGATGGTTCATAAAATTTGGCCCATTCATCCACGAAATGCTCTCTTATCTCCCCCGGCACGCGTTTTTTGAGCTGATCAGTTATTATTAAATCTTTCAATGATTTGAAATCCCTTACTTCCATTCCATCGAGCCATTCTTCGAAGTAACTCGTAATTTCGAACACAAAATCACGCCAAGATCTAGCAGGTATGCGCTGATGTTTCATGAATTTTTGCCTGAAGGTCTCTGGGCTCATCTTGAACCTTTTTAATAACACTCCTGTTATGTAGTCATAGTTGTCAAATTTATCTTCTGACTCTCTGGCTATTAGCTGAGTAATATCGGGCGGCATGCGTGCCAAAAGAGCCGATACCCAATTCGTTTTCTCCACTCCAATACGTTTCGCTTGTCTCTCAAACAGGGTAAGGAAAAGAACGATATCTCCATCCCTTATGTCGAAATTCGGAATGATTTTAATTAAATCACTAACACTTGTTTTAAGTGGGTTTAAATTTTCAGGATCGAATCGCGATCTTTTGATTTCCAAGCGCATTTTCTCTAACTCGAATTCGCGTTGTTGCTGGATTTTCTCCTTACTTTCCCTTTCAAGGCGTTCCTCTAAAATAACAGATAACTGATCTCTAACGAACTCTTCTTCGTAATCTTTGCTACCGATTATGATATTCCTTAGCTCTATATTCGTCATTTTATCTGATACCTTCTGACCCAACTCCTCAGCCAACAAAACTAAATCTTGCTTTTTAGCCTTCCCCAAAAATGCCATTTCGACCCTTACTATAGTTATTCTAAATCAATCAATAACACTCTAAATTTCACAACACAACAGTATGCTTAATTAATCCAGGTGGGTCTTATTTTTTTTAAAAAAAATAAATGTTTTGTATTTTTTCCGCATAAAATTTGCGAATTAATACCTTGGATGATACATTTAGCACATATGATAGACCAAAATTCAATTCAACTAAGTGTTATTACAATAATAAGAAAGGTTTTCTGCTGCATAAAATAATATCTAAATTTTCGAAAATGTAATTCTAAAAATCATCATAAATCATAACAATAAAAAAAAATATCTGCGTTTATATCCTTTTCACAAAATAAAACCAAATAAAATAAAAGAAAATCAACCTTTTAGCCAAAATAAAAAATCATTAGTAATCATATTTGACATATCAGATATTTCAAAAAAAAATATACTCATAAATACAAGTTCTACTTGGCAGACATAATATTCCTTAACGTATTCAAAAGGGAAAAAGAAATACGTTATTACACTTTATTCTAATAATAAAAAAATGCACACTTCAGCTTATGGCCTTGAGCAATCACTCACTTTTTTTTTCCTTACTCAGCAATGGTTAAAATCGTATTTTCATAATGAGTCATATGCGTACAGAAAAGGAAATGAAAATATATGATCAATTCTCTTTTTTTAAAAAAAATATTATGCACAATCGAGTGAAATAATGAATAAATCTTTCATCAATTAATGTACATTTCACATTAAAAAAACACACACACACAGTATACATATATATTCTTTACTTAGATATTCTGCTTAAATTACATTTGATTTCTATATGTAATTCAACAATATTTTAATACCATAAATCATTCATCAAGTTGAGGTATGAATTAAAACATACTTTCTTTCTTTTCTAGTCATTAATATACTCAAAACTCAACAAAATTTTATATTTTTCTCACAATTATATAAACTGATGTTCAACTAAAAATACAGTTGTATTCTAATGCTTTACAAAGTTTCAGATTTGCCACAAACAATACATGAACTGATGTTCAATAAAAAAGTAATATGTACCAATATTTCGTAACGTTTCTGGTGAAACACACTAATTATTTGAACTGGTGTTCAATAGAATTATATATCTAATTATTTTTTAAATGTTTCTGATGAAACACAATAATTATCTGAACTGATGTTCAATAAAGATATATATCCAATATGCAATAATGTTTCTGATGAAACCCAAATATACTTTTACCTCTTGGAATAGATGATACCATTAATTAGAAAAATGTTTTCTATGACAGAAAACTACATATTTCTCGCGGTGGTCATTTAATGATTATAATGACTCACACCGGACAATGTTTTCTCTGATGGAAAACTGAAATATTTCTCAACTTAAAACAAAAGAAAAAGGTTTTCTATGACAGAAAACTCATTCTTTTTTTCACAGTGACCATTTAATGATTCTAATGAGTCACGCCGAACGTCTTCTCTGACGGAAAATATTTCTCGCGGTGATCATTTAATGATTATAATGACTCACCCGACTAATCTTTCTTACCCTGGGGTTTCTAATGAATCAACATACATAAGTTAGACTGTAACTTATATTTTACTTTTACTACAATAACATATCATCTATTCCAAACTACAGCTATTGATAATGCACTCTTTACATTACAATACATACAATAATAACTTTAATTTTTGAGTGTGGACCACCCTTTCTTACCTGGAGCTTCGATGAAATCTTTAAAATACATCCGACTGCGCCAATAAGGAATTTTGTAGGTACTTTTTGTTTCATGAAGATTCGAAAAGAAAATCCAGGCACAATGAATACTCCAAGTCTAGTGGCTCAAAATTTATTGATGATTGATAGCCACACACACACACACAAATACATATTAACGAAACTAACACTATATACATTTAAATTTAAGTTAACACCATTTTGTTTTTCTCCTCGCGCCCGCTCATTCTCTCCTCTCCTCCTCTGTTCAGCTCTCAGTCTCCCTCTTCTCGATGGCCGCGCCACCTATAAAGAATGTTAAACTTCCGGCGAATCTTACACTCTTGCTTCCGCAGAAACAGATTTTCCTCTTCCAGAACGAAGATTCAACGATCCTGTTTCTTCAAATTTGGTTACCATCAATAGAAGATTTTTAGCAGTCAATGGACCTTTTCGCAACCCCTTTAATGTCCGAAATTTCCGTAGAGCAACTATTACGGAATTATCATTTTGATAGAATAACTTTACTAACAACGCTCGATCTGGTAACCATAATGACATTCTGATTAGCAATACCGAGCACAATGAAAATAAACTAATCTTCCATAAAAGTTTGTTGCTTTTATAACAGCTGCTGTATGACATCGGAAAAATTTGCATATTTTCGTCTTTCTTCGTGTAAATCCTTTGAAAATTAGTCATCGAAGAAGTTTAATTAAAATTTGAAGTTCATTTTAGAGATTGTGTTTTTTAATGAGTATCAGTTATTGTGATACCGTGTCCTGTGGATGGCCTTCATTCAAAAGTGCCCTCTAGTGGCGAAATTTTGAACTAATTTTTTTTATTCGCTCAAACAAATTCCCATCCCTTCTTTATGTCGTACACAACATTTTACAACTTTCTGAACAATAGTTTCGTCTGTAGACAATTTTGAAGTAGGGTCGTTTAATTGTGGACACCTGCTATATAGAGATTAGAAATTATTCCTGAAATGAAAATAAAGATAGAAACAACTAAAATATGCATAATCACAAAGATTT
>BMAU01007226.1:0-10639 GCA_019973935.1 Trichonephila clavipes | reverse complement strand
GTATTGTAAAGATGCTTTACGTCTAATAAATACATTTCTTACCTCTTATTTTCCTTTTCATTCCACTATTCATCGCACCATTCATAAACCATTTTTGCAAATTACTTCGACTAAACGTGGTTTGCCATCCCATGTTCTATGGCTATGCTGCTTACTATCACCCCTTTGAATTTGTCGGTCGAATTCGGCAAAATATTTTGTACGGGTCTTCAGTGGAACAATTACGGCTCCAACTCGCAACTAAACAACATTGTTATCATTTTCACGACCGTGACTATTGCGGTGCTATTACTGATTTTAAGAATCGTCCTTTTACATTTTTCTACCATTTAGAAAATGCGGAACATTTAATATAGTGTTTCGTTAGAATTTCTTTGATTTAAAATATATATATATAGTTCGGTCCTAAGTCCGAAATTGCTTTCTGACTCACCAGGTTCTTTTTGTAGTTTTTTTTATTTCTATATAACTTTTGTTCTTCATGTTCAGCGTTTTATATTTTGAAATCGCCATTAGATTCAAAATCTTGTCTATGAACGTGTTTCTTTTTATGAAGTTTAATTAGGCTTTGTCTATTTTCCTTGTGTGTTTATCTTGTTTATATAAAAATATTATGCCAACTCGGATTTTGAAAGTTTATAAAGTAACGTGATATGTTCGTCTATGGAGTGGATATTTAGCTTTTTTGGAGTTATTGCTCGTTGTTTCAATTTTTATATTATTGTGATTAAAAAAAAAAAATCTTTGCTTAATGATGTTTTAGCGTTGGCTCTTAATGTATCCTTCAACTTTTTAAATAACTATGCAAGAACTCAGAAAAAATAACAAGTTTTTATGATTCTTGTTGGCAATTTGTTTATACCACAGGGCATGACATTGCTTTCGGTGGTACAGAATAATGGTATTTTTCCAGCCTTATCTAAGTCAATCCATCACCATTTTATGAGCCCTTATATATAGTTTTGGAATATATTTAGGTATGGCTTTTAGATGTGGAGATGTGTGTGCTAGAGGTTCTGAGGCTGGCATATAAAAACTATATCACTTTTTAAAAAATACAAAAAATGTATGAATTATTTTAGTAATCATAATTTGCTTTGTCTTACCCTTTCATATCTAAACATTGTTGTGTTAGAATTTTTAAAACTCAATTTTTTGAACTCTAAATATAAGAATTTATCTCGTACAGCAAAACGAAATATTCATGATTTCGATTGTATGGATAAAAATCAAACATATAAGGGTTTTAGTAACATATTGGAAACCAGGTTTTTCAGAGATATTCATGTTTTAAAACTAAAATTTAGATCTTGCTGATAAAAGATGCAAGGCGTATTGCATGATGAGTGGTGAACAGTTGGATATGGATGCGGGTTATATATTTTGTAAGATTTTTAACTGTGTTTACAAATGACATGCAGCATATGTAAAATTTGCTTATATAGGTCGAGACTTCAAACACTATCAATATTAGATTAAATCAACATAGGTCTGATATACAAGGAAATTTGATTACAACAAAAACCAGGCTAAAGATTGAGATAGGACACTTTCATATAAACATGGATTCAATAACGCGAACTGTACATACTTAGAATAGTACCCAAATATTAAATAAAGATTATGGTTCGAAAACTTTTATAGGTTCATTTAGATCATATTATCCTTATGGTTTTGAATGTTATATATGGAAAAGGTGAAAGTGTCTTATTAGGCTTTTAAAAACAAAAATCGAGGATTCATTATATATTCCGGGTACGATAAATCTATTGATAATAGTAATAATATTCATTTTGCGAGAATTTCAAGAGCTAAACGTAGAAAAAGAGTTACCAGACACATGTCAACCCTCAAGAATTCTATGTTAGAATTGGCTGTTAAAATTTGATAACTACAACACAGGCTTAATTAAATCATTTATGTTTGGCATGAATAAAGCTGAAATTAAAATTATGACAGATATTTTAAGCAGATATAAATTTCCTAGGATTCTCATGGTATGCATATATGATTCTAGACCTTAATAACTATTTAGTACAAAAAATGAATATTAAATTAGATGCAAGTGAAAATACTCTACAGAATATTGTACATTATTATATATTTATGAATAAATCCTTTAACAATATTAATTTTCAAGTATATTTCAAAAATATCAATCCTTTTTCTATTAAAAAATATTATTATTAAAAAGGCTTTCAAAATACAACAAGAAACTTGGTAGATTTATATTTACTTATAATCAAATCTCGAGCTTTCTAAGTTCAGAATCATGCAAATGCAATCTATATCGAGGACATATTGATGATTATCATCAGCGTTGTTTCAGGAGACCTTAGCATCGTGAAATTTTATGGAAAATGGTACCGGTTTAGACTGATGATCACAAAAAAATAAATCTAACGTTATGAAACAAATCATAAAAAAGATTTAGATAAATTCTACCTTAAAATTGCAATTAAATACGGAATTCCGATTGAAGCGCATCATTCAATCAATTTAGATCTTATGCTTAGCAACAGAAATTCGGGAATTAGATTTCACTGTTGAAAATGAAATTATGTATAAAGATCTTTGGGAATCATCAATACAGAAAATATCCCAAATGATTCGTGATTACATATGTTGATAGGGTCTCTGCTAATTGCGCCATAATTTGTAGAAATACTTTTACAGTAAATTATTATGTAACCACATTTTAAATAATAATTCCTTTCAAAAATCCAATTCACATTAATAGAGAAGATGATAATCGTCTTTTAGCTTTGAACAAAAAGACTGAATATTCATCTAAATAAAAAAATATCCTAGTATTTTAACACCCAAAATTTCATAAAAGCCCTATAAAATTCCATGGTATCACTGATGGATACAATACACATATCACGAGGTCTGGGAAGATCTTACAATCTCTCTTCAAAATCTAAAAGATAATTTACAAAACACGGCAATAATTAAAAAATAGCTTAGAGATTGCTAGAGTTACTAAGGATATGTTAATTTTTTCCATGCATGGCTTTTGATTTCGAGGACCTTTTTAATTCTATAGATATTGGCGATATGATTAAGGTTCTACAGTTAATTTATGATAAATATGTCAATTATATACTTCAATGAAAAAAGATAAATTTGATATTCTTGTTAACATCGTATTAAAAGAAAATTTCATTGCATTTGATCAGAATCTTTATAAACAGATCAAAGGATTACCTCAGGGTGGTCCAGATAGTAATTGTTTAGCGAACCTATGTGTTTACATTTTTTGAAATAGATCATGTTGTAAATGATTCTTACTTTAATTTATCGTTATAGATGATAATTTTTGGTAAAAATAGTGCAATACAAACCAAAACATTACGTTCTACCCTGACTTATCTCAAGCTCCTTAAAACTAACTTCAACTCTTATATGGTGAATGCTTGGATTTAGAGACTTGCATCTTATTAACAATAATGTGATGGTAACATTTTTGACAAAAGAGATTCGTTTTAAGTTCCATATAATTAAATTCGCATGGAATAGTAATTTGCATATATCAATTTACAGAAAATTTTTGAATTTTTATTTAGAATGATAACTTATCTACCCACAAAATAGATAAATACAATAATATAAAACAATTTTTTTCAATGTTGTTTAGATCATGAATACACCCTTTTAATTTCTTAGAACTTATATTCATCACAAATACATTAACCGTCTTGCTACTTCAATTCAAAAAACCACCACACAACAATGGGATTTCAAAGCCAGCATGTTAGTGGTCTTGCTGTGAAGATTATATCATAACACTCATATCACAGTTTATTTTTTCCCACACATCTTAAAAACATATTACACATTGTTGACAACCAACCAAATTAGAGCCTAGCAAATTTACATTTTGACAATCAACCAATTCAATTACCGTATTTGATTATCGTCTTTTATACCTGTCTTTGCTGGCTGGTTTAAAAGTCAGCTCGAAAGATGTGTTTATGCATTTTCTAACTTTCGTGCGAACGGTGAATAATCGATTTTCAGCTTTCATTATCGTCTGACGTTGATTCTCCTCACAAAAGTCCTGTGAGTAAACAAATTTTTGCTTAAATTATTTCCTTTGAAAGATACTTTTCTTTAGTGTAATTCTACTTTACATTTCTTCTACTTTTCTTACGTAATTATTTTGGGTGATTTTTCTGCATTGGTGATGCCTTGTCAGAGAGTCATAATATACAATAGTAATGAGTGGTTTTTTCATACTCTCTTCTGAGTTATCCAAACTCTGAAGTTTTGTTTATTTTATTTGGTTTTCCTACCGAGTTGCAAAGGGGGAAGGTTGGCGCCTTCAAACTAGTTTACCCCAATTTATTCGGTCCTAAGTCCGGAAATTGCTTTCTGACTCGCTAAGGTTCTTCTTTTTTGTAGTTTCTTTATTTCTATATAATTTTGTTCTTTCATGTTCAGGATTTATATTTTATTATGCTATTTCTTGTTATGTTCTTTATCTATTATTCTTATTTTTTATGATATAATATATATATTTCTTTTATATTATATATATTTTATGCTCCTCTGAGATTAATTTCGATATGACGCTAGATTCTTTATATACTTCAAATTATTTAGACAATAAATATGTGGTAAAGTAATTATATAAAGAGTGTTTTTCCAGGTATAGAAGTTTAAGGATTTATTGGTTTCAAGATGGCGACCGATTTAACAATAGCTATCAAAAGAGTGATTTATTCTCCGTTTGGTTTGGCAATTCATCAAAACGATCATCAAGCAAGGCGTAGATTCGTCGAATGGGCCCAAAACGAGATTGCCGTTGTTCCCGATTTTCATAAGCAAATTTTGTTTAGTTGATGAAGCACTTCTGGTTGAATGGCTACGTCAACAAACAAAACTGCCGCATTTGAGTGAAGCTAATCCACAAGTGTATGTCGAAACACCGTTACACCAGAAACTGACTGTTTGGTGCGCTTTATGGGCTGGGGGATTCTTCAAAAAACGATGAAGGCCACAACGTTACAGATCAATGGTGATCGGTATAGAGCCATGATTACTAACTTTTTCATTCTTGAATTGAACAATCATGATGTCAGGAACTGTGTGGTT
Organism: Trichonephila clavipes; assembly: GCA_019973935.1. Taxonomy (NCBI): domain Eukaryota; kingdom Metazoa; phylum Arthropoda; class Arachnida; order Araneae; family Nephilidae; genus Trichonephila; species Trichonephila clavipes. Next base: position 5,539 of record BMAU01007226.1, on the reverse strand, counting down.
CCAACAAGACGGCGCAACATGTCACACAGCTCGTGGCAATAATCAACGATTTATTGAAAGACACGTTTGGTGACCGCGCCCCGATAATTTCTCGTTTTGGACCTGGTAGTTTTGGCCTCCCCAAAGATCTTGTGATTAACAATCGCTAGACTATTTTCTATGGGGCTATGTAAAGTCATTGGTCTATGCGAATACGCCACAAACGCTTAACGATTGAAGACAACATCTTGCCGTATTATTGCCGACATGATGTCGTTCCCAAATGTTGGAAAAGTCGGTCATGTGGAAAATGATCCACGCACTTCATATCCGAGCAAGTCCGCAGTCATATGCCAGAAATCATATTTAAAATGTAATGCCAAGATTATCTGTCTCTCTGAATAAAACGCAACTATGTCAGGAATCGGATAACGCATCGTTGTTTTATTGCAATTTGAAAAGTTTCATACCTCTAAAACACCCTTTACTATATTACTTATTATGTGTCTTTTTATTAGTGTCGCTTGAAAATAATAATTGTATTTATAAATAAATAAAAGAATATATGAATACACGCTGTTTCTTACCACTCTGGGGTGGTCTACTAAGCCTTTAATCTTTTTGCAGAATTCCGGAGCAGAGAAGTAAACAAACTTTTAGACAGAATATGTATAAATACATATTTATGAAGGCTGCATACATATTTATGAATATTATTTCCATACATATTTATGATCATCACATTTTCACGAGAATGACGTATTTATAGATCAAAAACAAACTTTTAAGAAGGTTTTAAATATTATCTACGAGCTGCGTGAGGCCGACAAAAAATACAATTGCGAAAACTGATTTTAATAAGTAAATCTTTGTGATGCGGGATATTTTGAAATACTTTCTGTCAGTGACTTCAAGCAGCCTTAGGCTCCTAGCACAATGTTTGTAAACATTTTGAACAATGATTCTTTTTGTGTTGTTATACGGATAATCTATGTGTGATGGAAATTTTGTTATTCCTTTTATAGAATTTTATCCTCGAGCTGTATTAAGTATTTTTTTGTTTTGTTTTTAGTTATTTAAAATTAATCGTCAATGATTTTCTCTGCTTTTGTAAAGAATATTTATGAATTTTTTTGCAGTACAAAAATATCAATCCGTTTATTTACTTATTTTTAATCATTTATAACTGAATAGGGCAAAACTAAAAAGCTTTGTTTTACATGCGACTCTAAGCAAAAAACATTGCATTTAAATAAGCGATCAAAAGTAATAAACTAGATACCATTTCGAATGAAAACGTTTATTTTTCACAATTTTAGTGAATAAGTGTTTAATTATGAATGATTTTCAATGAATCGTGTATGTGAAGGATTAAAATCCTAAAGTTTACAATTTTATATTAAAAAAATGTTTCGAAATCTAGCAACTTTTCCAGCCATATAAAACACCATATATTCAATGGAGAAATTTATGAGGTTTACATAAATTTTAGTGGATTTTAATTTGTTTTATGATAGAGAGTTACTATACTACTTCAATTTTAAATAAAATTGTACTAAATCCCGATTTCTGTAGATTTCAATTTTTCAAGCCTGCTTTAATAATTTAACTTGTAATTTAATAGGGGGATTAAGTATTTAAACTAAAGTCACAAAACTTAATATAGCCGGAGAAATATTTCTTAGACTTTTATCTTAAGTATTAGCATTTTTACGTAGTTTAAACCATACAATTCAAAAACTTGTGAAGTTTGTTTTAATATTGAAGTTTATGTTCTTTTTATACTGCTTCAATTTATATGATACTCGAACTTATAAATTATGCATCTCTGCACTTAATTTGCATAACTTCTATAAGCACTCATTTCATTTATGCAAAAAGATTACGACTTGAAGTAAATCGCATCTTTTGATTTTTATATAATATTTTTTCGCTAAATTAGTCTGGAGGAGATTTAAAATAACATATCTGGCTGAGTATCCCTAGTCACAAACTCGCCACCGACGTAGCATTTGTCGAATCATGGGTTCAGTCCTGATGCCACTTTACCCCCCCGGTGTAAAAGATACTGATGAACTTTCTTGACTGATTATTAAATATTGATTAATTCTTGATTAATTTATTATTGGAGTCAAATTTTGAAGTTAAATTAGTGATATTCGCTTCGGACCTCGTGATTCTGAATAACAGTTTAGGGACTAAGACGACACCTTAGATCAGCGGTTTTTAAACTTTCGATCACCATGCCCCACCCCTTTATAAATCAGGGTGACATCGCGAACCCCCAAGATTATGAACACCCCTCCGATGATTTTATGCGTGGCCGAATGATTGGAAAGATCGAAGAAGGGCGAAAAATAACAGATGTTGCCAGGGAGTTCGACATCGCTCACAGCATTGTTTCACGGCTGTGGAAGTCATTTAAAACTACTGGAATGTGTAGTAGACGGCACGGGGGAGGTCGCGTTAGAAGTACGACGCCTGCAGAAGACAGATATATCGTCCTATCAGAAAAATGGAACAGGCGCACCACAGCTCAGCAGGTGGCAAATCAGTTTCTTGCTGCCTCAGGAAAGCAGATCTCCCGAAAAACTGTTGCCAGACGTTTGAGGGGAGGACTATACGCACGCAGACCTGTTGTGTGTGTCCCATTGACCAGACAGCACCGTACTGCCCGTTTGCAATGGTGTCGTGAGCATCACAATTGGACTGAACAGGACTGGGCATGCGTACTATTCTCAGATGAGAGTAGGTTCAGTCTGTCATCGGATTGTAGACGCCAACTGATCTGGCGCGAGAGTGGTACTGCTTATCGTCCAGAAAATATCCAGGAAAAGGACCGATATCCGTTATGCAGTATCATGGTGTGGGCCGGCATCATGATCAATGGCCGCAAGCGCCTACATGTGGTTGCGAATGGGACTATGACGGGCCAACGATACATTGATGAAGTTCTACTTCCTCATGTTCGTCTTTTCCGTGGTGCTGTCGGTGATAAATTTGTTTTTATGGTCGACAACGCAACATGTCATCGAACACTCGCTGTTCAGGATTGTCTAGACAGCGAGGGTATTCAACGTCTAGTATGGCCAGCACGTTCTCTAGATCTAAACCCCATTGAAAATGTGTGGGATGCTTTGGGGCGGCAAGTTGCTGGTCGAAACTATCCTCCGACAAACAAGAACACCCTCATCCGTGCACTCACAGAGGAATGGGATAAATTGCCTCAACAATTGCTGGATAATGTTGTGCAAAGTATGGTACGACGTGTGGAATGTTGCATCACACTCCACGGTGGACATATCCCGTACTGATACCTTTCTTTAAGATGCCTGCTGACTTTTAGATGCATTGTTCCATTTCTCCGTACGCAGATCAAATGAACATTTTTTTTTCTTTCAGATGTTTCACAGCTTTTGTACTTTCCAGAACAATAAATATTCTTTATTCTAAGATCTGAACAGTGTGGCAACTATGTTTTATTCTACTAGGCCTCATGTCTCGCTTAATGTTATGCTACATAGCAATTTATGATCCGTCCTTAGCAATTGTCCAGCAGTGTATTTCCCACTCTCTAAATTTCTACACTGGACCAATGTAAAGCATTAACGTTTATTATGCCCTCAGCGATGGTCCTTTCCTTCCTCAGTGGCACGACAGTCCAGGGTGGGCCTTGGCCTTTTCAAGAAGCCTTTTTCAGGACAGCTTTCTTCCTGCAAATGTTCTCCACTTCCTAGTTCTTTTTCTAGGACATTAATCCATCTAAGATTTGGCCTGTCCTTTCTTCGTATGCCAATTGGTTGAGCATTGAAGACTTTTTTAGTTGTGCGGTCTTCGTTCATTATGATAACTTGACCAGCCCATTAAATTCATTGTATTTTAATGAAGTTAACAATGCCAGATTCTTTTGTATGATTAATGTGATGGGCCTTTAGTGTTATTAAGACCCGAACCAACAATTCGACAGAATTGATGTCATCCAGAATTTCGAGACCATTACCTTTCAGCTACCAACGTCACGCTGATGGGCTAACCCCTTAACGGCCACCAGCATATATATGCCTTGCGCAATCAGTTTGTAAAATGCCTTGGACGTATATATACGTCTTTCCCAAATGCTATTCTTTTCTTTGCAGTGCTATCAGTAAAAACTATTCCGATGGATTTGGAATACAATAAAATGGCCTTGGTAGTGTTTGCTAATGATTTACTTATTCCAGAGAAAAATTTGATTATTTATAATTTTTCCCAATACACCACTTGCGCGAGTCTATGTGAAAAACGGGGTGGCACTTGGGAGCGAATCCCATAACTTTTTTCGTCAGTCAGGGGGTTAAAGTATGTTGAATAAAAAATGAGGCTCATAGTCCACACGTACATGTGGAGGGGAATTTGGTGTAGGGATGACAGCTCATATATCGCCCTAGCCCAGCGGTTCTCAAAGTGTGGGCAGCGCTCGCTAGGGGGATGACCCTAAGATTGGAGCATCATCTCGCTTTGAAATGTGTCAGTGTGGCAGTTTTTCAGGAAATGAATCTGTGGTTAAAATGTCTTGGAGGTAAAATTTCTCATTAGGTGCGTAAACTAAGCGACTTACATAATTATCATACATTGTTTTGGAGGATTCAAGACCAAAATAAATTAAGAACCACTTGAAAGAAATTTAAAGGAGAATTATTTATTATTATAAATAGTGTTTTTCTTTCCAGATATAAAGCCAGTTGGCATTACTTTCAAAGATATTATGACCGATAACAGCTGTCAAGTGATTTATTCTCAGTTTGGTTTGGCAATTCATCAAAACGAAATATCAAGCAAGGCGTAGATTCGTAATGAGATTCAAAAACGAGACAGGTTAAACCGATTTTCATAGCAAATAGCTTAGTCGATGAGCCACCCTGGTTGAATGGTTGCTGTCAACAAACAAACTGCCAGAACTGATGAAGTTAATCTATTAGCAATATGTCCAAACACCGTTACACAGAAAACCGACTGTTTGGCTTGCCCCTTTATGGGCTGGGTGGGAATCGCTGGTCCTGCATTACCGATCGCCATAATCCACAACGTTACAGTCAATGGTGATCGGTATAGAGCCATGATTACTAACTTTTTCATTTCTGAATTGAACAATCATGATGTCCAGGAGCTGTGGTTTCAACAAGACGGCGCAACATGTCACACAGCTCGTGCCACAATCGATTTATTGAAAGACACGTTGGGTGACCGCCAAATGTCACGTTTTGGACGTGTGAATTGGCCTCCAAGATCTTGTGATTTAACACCGCTAGACTATTTTCTGTGGGGCTATGTAAAGTCATTGGTCTATGCGGATAAGCAATTTGGAAGACAGCATTCGCCGTGTTACTGCCGATATACGGCCACAAATGTTGGAAAAAGTCATCGAAAATTGGGCGTCCAGATTGGACTACATCCGAGCCAGCCGCGGCAGTCCTATGCCAGAAATCATATTTAAAATGTAATGCCACAAGATTATCTTTCGAATAAAAAAATTCATGTCAATCGAATAATACATCGTTGTTTTATTGCAATTTAAAGTTCT
>BMAU01007225.1:0-10148 GCA_019973935.1 Trichonephila clavipes | reverse complement strand
TAAATTTTTAAGCAAACACCTAATTAAAACATCGTAATTAATTTTAATTAAATATTAATTAGATTTTAAACGATTGTTTGTTGTATGGTATTAATATCTTTTATGTGAAAAATAATTCATATAATCACCGTAAATATTATAAATTATACCAAAATGTTCCACCAAAATAATACTTTATGTCTAGTTACATCTTTGATTTATGTGTAAACATATCAACAATTGCATCTTCAAAACCCAACCACCAGAAAAGACTACAAATTTTTACGATACCCTTTCAACTCCTAAACTTCTCCCACAAAAACCCGATAGGCAGATTTCCAAACTTTATAAAAATTTTTGTTTGTAATTTTCTGTTAAATTTTCATTGCAAATTTTTAAGCAAATATCTGACTAAGACATCTAAATTAATGTAATTAAAATATTAATTAGATTTAAAACAATTGTTTCTTGTATACGATTAATATCTGTGTTAATGTATATAATTATTAATATAATCACTGTAAATATCATAAATTAAACCAAAATGTTCACCAAAATATTACTTTATGCGTAGTTACATCTTTGATTCATGTGTAAACATTTTAACAATTGCATCTTCGAAACGCAACCACCAGAAAAGACTACCCCATTTTTACAATACCCATTCAACTCCCGAAACTTCCCTACAAACCCAATCGGTAGATTCTCCCAAACTTTTTCAGAGTAGCATATACAGCCCGTTCCCTACTAATAACTAATCAGTAGACATTGCGAGGCTACCTAACCCTGCCCGTTGACTAATATGGATCCACGTTAACGAGGAGACCGCGATTGGGATTTTCATTTCGTATTGTGTTTCCGCTTTGCTGTGCTACCCTAGCCCTGGCAATTACTCATTCTGAATGGATGGGATGTGCACTGGAATTAATTGGAGGGGCTCTGAAAACCCTCCAATATGCAGTCTCGTTAATCTACGAGAGCAAGTGAGATTTGGAAAGGGTTCCTGCGATCCTCTTGTGCGAGTGTGTGTGTGTGCACATAATGCTTTCGTGTTACCTTGTCTTGTTCTATCTTTCTTCCCTTCTTTGATATTTTATGTATGAGACAGATATATACAAACGGAGTTGAGATATTTGACAAATATTTGTCCCGAATGATGATTTGTGTGTGTTAGAATGGAATTGTGTAGAAAAATATTTGATGCTGTTTATTACTTTTTTCATTTAAAAAAATTGAACTTAAATTATTATACTGATTTTAAATTGAATGCCGTGACTAAAGAAAAGATAGAAAAGTACGTTATATATATGTTACCGTTAAAGTGTATAATTCAGTTATTTAATAGAATAACTAGTTATTTCATGAAATAACTAGACAAGTCAGTTAAAGTATATAAAAGATGAAATCTTTCATACTTCATTACCTAGTTATTTCATGAAATAACACGGCACACATCAAGTCGATAAGCAAGTTCATCCCAAAGTGTGTCTGAGGAAATTCTTGCAACAGCTGCTTCCATCCTGTGTCTTAAGTCTGAAAGGTCAGCTGGTAGCGGAGTAACACACACAATCTTTTACTATGAACCCCACAGATAAAAAAGTCACATGCCTTCAGGTCGGGTGAACGTGGAGGCCATGCGGTAAAAGCTTTACCGTGAGGCCCTTTGCGGAAAATCCATTGGTCAAGTACAGTGATGTTCAACCAATCGCGTACTGAGAAATGACAGTGAGGCGGTGCACCATCTTGTTGCCAAATGAAGTTTTTTTTGTTCACTTTCTTCCAATTGAGGCCATAGTTCCAAAGAGCCATAATTGTAGAGCATCAAGATAGGCAGAACCAGTTACAGTTGGTTACCTGTTACAGCAGTGCTTCTTAAACTTTCAATACTGGCGCCCCCCTTTTCAATCACAATTTTTATCGCGCCCCCCCCCCCTTATACATAATAATTTACTGAATGCAATAATAATGCACTTTTACGATAAAGCAACAATATTTATTATAAACCGTACAAATTCATGACATAAGTATTAAATTTTGTATATGTTACTTAAGTAATAGGATAATTACTAAGTTTTTTCGCTTTCTCTGATTTTTAAATTGGAACATATTACAAAATGCGGTGGTTGCTTAGAAGACAAAATATAGATATCAGCTAAATATAGAAAATGAACTCAGGGGTCTATTTCTTATCTTAAACTCCTTTCAAAAACTTTTATCTCTAAGACAAGCATGGAAGTAGCTAATAATTATTAAACTTGTTCTTAATTTAGTAGTAGTTAATTAGTCATAAAATACTCTGTGCACCACTCATACATTAAAGCAGTGTTTCTCAAACTTTCAATACTGGCGACCCAATTTTCAATCATAATTTTTTGTCTCGCCCCCCTGTACAACAATAATGTATTTACTGCAATAAAAATGCACTTTGAGAGAGAGACGCTAAAGTTACAATACGATCTTAATTATAAACCGTAGAAATTAATACGATAAGTATATTAAATTTTGTGTATATGTAACTTTTAAGTAAATATATATTTTAAGAAATTACTAAAAATATATATTACCAGAATATATTATTTTTCTTTCTCTAATTTTTAAATTGGAACAGATCGCAAAATGATGTATTTAATTAAAGATTTATTTCCTTCAGCATTCATTGCTCAAAGTACAAATGTCATTAGAAAAATAGTCTAGTCAATGTCGCTCTCTATCATATCCATCACATCTGGCATTATAGGGTACGTTTGCGTGAGTATGGGCAACCTATCGGACGTCTGCGCAAAACATGTAAAAATGCTTTTCCTCATTACAATTCAGTCAATTTTTAGTCGACTCGATACTCCTATAGCTACCGAATCTAGCTTGAATGTACATTTTTTTTTTAATTTCCACGTTAATTGTAATTCACGGTAATTAAATATTTACGGCGTAGATTAAAACAATATCATACATACATTTTTTAAGTCGTAAGTAAACATTCGACCATAATAAAGAATCAACAAGTACACAGACGAACGAGCATGGTTCGGAAAGGTTAAATCAGGCGATCTTCTCAAAAATACTAAATTTTGGATTTACCACTACTGAAGTAAATGATGGAAAAAAGCCCCCAGCTCGATATGTGTTAAAACTTACAAATCTGTAGAACAACATGTGAAAGTTTTTTAAAACATGTAAAATCATTTAGCTATGTTGGCAAAGAATTTTTAAATTATTTTCTGGATGAGAACAGCTTGGTAGCAAGTTACAGTGGATTAGGGATCTATTTCAAGATACTCAGAAGGGCTCTCAACTTCGAAGAAGAAATCTTCATAGATTTCACATCCAGTGAAAAATTAAAGGCAATTTTTGTAATAAATCGCTCTTTGAATTTGGGGTAGAGGTGGATGAGGAATTATCTGTACTGAAAACAAAAGCACTTCGTATACTATTACCATTTTCAACATCCTACCTTTTTCAAACCGGATTTTCTGCAATGGATGCCTTGAAGACAAAATATAGATCTCAGCTAAATATATAAAAAATAACAACTCTTTTTAAGTGTCAATTTCTGATATTAAACCTTCCTTTGAAAAACTTTCCTCTACAAAAAAAGCCCGTGGAAGTCTAATAATTATTAAACTTGTTCTTAATTTAGTAATAAGATTGATTGAATATTAACGTCGCTTTTCAGCTTCACGAGGGCTTTTGACGACGGACCACGTAATTTTGAACTATGGTCAAGTGACGTGGATGACACTGAGCTGGCACCCCTCTCTCCTAACTACCACACCACACCAACGGGAAAACGTTTCAACTCTCAACAGATTTAACGTGCATCGCTGCCCTACACGGCGGGTCTTTAGTGGTACTGGGCTCGAACTCGTGACAAGGCAAGCCACGATCCGATACCTATACCACTCGGCTACCGCGGCCAAATTCAATAATAAATTATTTATAAAATACCTTTTTCAGTACTGATACATCAAACGTATACTGGCTGAAACACGGATTCTTCGCACGAGTTCATTTTTAAAAAATAAAACATTATTCTTGATATAATAGCTGAACTGTAAAGGAGAGTAAAACTGTGTGCATGACATTGTATACAAAATGTAAAATGATTTTTTTTTTAGATAAATGCTATAATTGTAAATAACTGTTTAAAAGAACTGTAATTTTAAACCTCACAATTAGCATTTAGAATTAATGTTAAATTATGAAAAAGAATATAAAATTCTGATGAAGAATAATTGTGTTACTTTTTTAACATTTAAAGCGAGGAGACTTCAAAATGTTTTAACCCGGCGAGCAGGCGCGTACTCGATACTAACATTAATGGTAGTGCAGGGGGGACTCAGTCACCCCAATCATTTGTTTAGAATTATTTTTACTGTACACGATACAAATCAGGAATTCTAGTGAATATTTTTAATTTATAGAAAGTATACTTACCTTCTTTTCAAGGACTATTCAATTCTTTGATGATTTGAGAAAAAATCAATAAAACTGAACTAAAATGATTCAAAAAAAGTACAAGACCATAATAAAGGACGCAAATCAGACACTTTTCAATTATCTACCGAAATGTTAAACCAATCAATTATTTTCCAAATATCACAAAACTCAATTATTTACAATTTCCTAAGCGAAAAGCAAACGCATAAAGATGGTAGTGAACTAATATTGATAACAACCATACCATAAGATTGAAGGTCAATCAAATGATTAGCAAACGTACTATGCAGCCTGGCTGAAGTGAATCATGACTTCCTTTTCTTTTTCTACAACTAATGTACAGTGTATTTCAATAATAATAATTACAGTGAATTGTGTTTATCTTCTTAGAATTTTCTCAGGGTCTGGGTTTCTTGTTTTTTCTTTTTAACGAGTAATATTTTATGTTAAAACGTAATAAAAAAAAATCTCTCATTGAGAAAAATACAGCAAATAAAACAAAAATGTTTTTTTTTCTTTAATTTGGTTTTTAGGATCACAGATAGCTATTTGATGACGGAAAAAAAGCCAGATAATAAACATAAATATGTCAGTGTTGTTGTGTGTATTTTTTTTTTTTATTATGGAAGAAAAGCATTTTTGTTTTACTTCTCTTTTCCAGTTATTTTTTTAAAAAAATCTTTTAAATTTCGATACGCTCCGCGCGCCCCAGGGGGCGCGCCCCTACGAGGAAGCACTGTGTTTACCCTTGATCGTCCCGTACTTTTCCCCTTTACAGGACAGCTGATGATACTACCTCGGAATGTTATTATCATTTGGAGGTCAATAACCGAGACAATACGGAACGCTCGATGTACAGTAACAGCAGATTCTTTCTTTGCTAAACTGGAGAGCACAAAACGCTTTCTGTTTACATGTCGCCGTTTTTCCTACTACGTTGATTTGCAGAAAGGGGGAATATAAGCATGCGTTTCGCGTACACGTACACATGCCAGCAAACGAAACTGTTTCAGCTAATCTTTCATTCGATGTATGAGTCATACTAATATGTTACATGTAATAGAATATGAACGTTAAAACTCCTATATTCTTTTGGAAACACCGGTATATTAAGTTGCTAAATCTGACTGAATTCAAACTATCGAGGGATATAATAAAACGCACGTTCAGGATAATAGAATGGGAACAGTAGTACAATAGTAAATTCTTAGACTTAGAATTAAGATTCACAAACTGTTTCGAGACGCCAATCTTCCCTATATTTATTTATAATTGCTGGGCTGGAATAAGAAAAGAAAATACAATCTGAATTTTTTTTTTTTTTTTGTAAACCCTTTTAAAATTAATTTCTAAAGGGTATAAATTCCATTATGTTCTAGACTGAGATGAAAGGCTAAACTACTTATAAGGATATTAGTAATTCGAAAGAACTACAACCAATTTGGCAATTGCAATCGTTAATAACTAAAACGGCAAACAAAGTATACCAACTTTCCAGTCAAAAGCCAAAAAAAAAAATTGCAACCATAGGAAATCATATATAAAATTGTTTTTTTGAATACACTGAACATTGATCAAAGAAAATATGAAAATTCTTATATAAAATATTTCTTGGAAGGGAACAAAAGTATGTATGATCTAAAACAAAACTCACTTAGTTCAAAACTATTTAACAAGAATTAAATTGTTCATATCATATATTTTTAAAAAAATGAATATTTATTAGATAATGGGTGTAGTTGAAGAATAACAAATATTCAATAACATCTGAATATAAAAGAAAAACCTATATATGTATCAAGGGATAAGAATTCATATTTAAAGGTGGAATAATGGATGGGGCATAAAATTAAAGGAAATTTGCATTTTTTTTCGAAATTTCTATTATTATTAATCGTTTAATATTAACAAAATATGGTAATTATCATTTCCTTTTTTAAAAAATTTCTAATAGGTGTAAATTGATCAGCCCCAACCATTTGCAGACCTAGTACATCCAGGCTGGTATCCCTTTTTAATTTTGGTGCCTATGGCGGAAACTAATCACCCGCAAAGTAATTTTGACTCCCAGTTTCCTCCCTAAGAGGAACCCACGGAACCTAGGCTCCTGACATGCAAAACTGTACCAGGATTTAGGCTTTGTCGAGAACATCCAAGCCAAACAGCTAACTCTGGGATCTTTTACATGCCGTATAATTCTACGATATGGCCGCTGTGTCAATTTCTGCATCTGAAAATCCACCGACTTGAGGCTTAGGGCGAGTCCGAACCCACAACCTTGGTGCAGAGAGCCCAGCAACAAGCCAAGCTACGCCACCCAGCCCGCATATTCTCCTTCATAAATATTTTGAGAAAAATATACCAAAACAATTTTCTAAAAATAATGCAATAAACCATACATTTAGCTGTAGGATAAGAATTCTGTTTCTTACGGAGTGTAGATGTAAGTAATTTATCATTTCAAAAAGTAATTCATCATTCAAAAGGCAAGAAAAACACACACACACACACACAAGGAAATCTTGTCACTACTAATTCCTGAACATAAGAAATTAGGCAAAGAAAAAAAAATCATGAGTTACACATGAAATATGCTATTATTTTTCACTCTGACAGTAAATCTATACAATTGCGTAAAACTTCAACAATACTGCTATCACAAGAAATGTCTTAGTTTATTCTTTTCGAGCCCAATTGGTGAAATTCTTTTTGTAAGCTTATGAACAAAATGAGGATTAACTTCATGTGGTGCCAATGATTCGGTGGAATTAAGAAGGAATTCAGTAATTAATAAATGTGTTTGTGTATTTTTCACAAGGCCTATATAAAATATAAATACAGTTATTAATTCCACCCGAGGATGTCGTTTCCACAAAACTCGTTCTTAGCTTATCGCTTACTCAGCAAAAAAAAACATGCTAGTGAAAATTTCTGGTCATTAGGCTTAATATTTTCTGTTATCTCGTGGGATGTCTCTTTTTTTTTCTCCCTATACGTACAAGTAATATATTTTTTTTAAAGTCAATTTCTACTTCATTAAGAGAAACGTATTGACACCGTCTCTGTCGCGGCTAAAAGCTGCAACTGACAAAAATAAACGCAGAATAAATTTAAGATTGAGAAACAAAATTTAATTAATGAATTTGAAAAAATTGTATAAACATCAAGTGCCATCCCCTTCAAGTTTAAAAGAATGTATTTATTTGAATCGATGAACAGAAAGTATTTTTTTATTAATGATTTGAAAATTTGAACAAGATATATATATATACACTGGGTATTGCAAAATTAGGACGAGACGGGTTTTTCAATATAACTTTGTACAAAAGCTTTCCAAATCCAACACATTTAATACCGTAAGATCCCCAATACGTAAGGACATGTGTAATGTAAGCAACACTTACTAAAAATCAGAGGATAAAGAAGACTTGATTGAAAAAGTAGCATGGAGCGTAATGCGACTGAAGGCCGAAACATCGCTTGTGATGGGTGTCCAGCAAAAACATCCGATCTTTAGTAGGGGGATATGATCACCCCTGACTGCTAGGCAGGTTTTACAGCGTCTGCCCATGCTGAGAGAATGAGGGTGTCAATGTGTTGTTGAGGCATTGCTGCCCATTCGTCTTACAGCGCCAATCGAAGCTCCCGAATCGTTACTGGTGGTAAAGGTACGATTTGCCAAGCGTCTGCCTAAAATCCCATACATGCTCGATGGGATTGAGATCGGAGATCGTGCCGGCCAATCCATACGTTCAATATCACTCTCTAGAGCTGTTCGGCAGCTACTGTGCGATGACATGGTGCATTGTCGTCCATGAAAGGAACTGCAGACCCATAGCGCCTCTAAAAAAGACGCACATATGGAAGAAGAATCTCGTTACAATAACGGGTCCGTTGACTGAACCTGCGTCGAATGTGAAGGTCTGTACGACTACCAAGCATGATGCCTCCCCAAACGAGAACACCGCGACCTCCATGCCTGTCCCTTTCAATGATGTTCGAGGGATGATTGCGGCTTCCCCGCTCTCTCCAGATGGTATGCGATGAGAATCGCTACTCAAACTGAATCTGCTCTCATCTGTAAAGAGTACTCGTCCCCATTCGTTGTCTCTCCAATTCCGGTGTTCCCGGCACCACAGAGAACGCCTTCTCCGATGGGCAGGCGTTAAAGGTACACACCGTACAGGGCGTCGTACAAACAGACCACCACCGTGCAGTCTTCTGGCCACGGTAAAAACGCGATATCGGTCGTCCAGTCGCCTGTGTCGTGTGTCTGGCGATTTCTCCCGCTGTCTGCCGCCTGTTCCTTCTGGCCTGTAAGACAATGTACCGGTCATCTGCGGGTGTGGTTCCTCGTGGACGACCACTACTGAACCCCCGGATAGCTGTTTTCCTGTAGTTTGAAATTGTCTCCAAAGTCATGAAGCGATGCTGTGAGCAATTCGAACTCTGCAGCCACACTTGTCACACTGCGGCCTTCCTCAACTTCCCAATCATTCGACCTTGGGTAAAAGCATCAGATGTCGTCTAACAGATTGATTATTCGCCATTTATCGTATGCTGGGCAGCAACTCGGTGTGATTTTAACTGCTATATACGGCGTGCAATCTCTTTGCCAGAAATACTGATCTTGCACCGACAACGCATGCTTTATACTACTCAGACACTCCCCTATTACGTCTACCTGCATATCTGCGCATTTGCTACCGTACATCATCTTACTTAATCTCCTGATTGGTCTTTCTGTCCGCTCTGCCTCTTCGTTCAGCTGATATGCTAATTTTTCGACTTCGTCCTTAATTTTTTTGCACCACACCAGTGTATATATATATATATATATATATATATATATATATATATATATATATATATATATAATGTTCAAATTTTTAATATATATATATATATATATGTATATGTAGGAGAGAGTAAACTAAATAGGAACCAATTGAAAAGACGAACTCCTCGATTTATTTCGTACTCTGTCATTTACTCGCGGGAATTTTGTTCAAAAATTTGTTCTTAATTTTATTTTGATGAACTCCACGGTATATTTTTTCTACAGACATTCAAAAATATTTTTAATCCATTTATTTCTCTTTATCTGTGATTATTACTCTTACCTACAATAATATATACACTGGTGTCCAAAAGTTAAGCATAAATCGTAAAATGCGAAAAACATAGAAATAAATGACTAAATAAATTAGTATTCAAAATTTCTTGCGGATATTAATTGGGTGAAGCTGAAGAAACAGTAGGTTTAAGCAAAACTTTTCATTCGACTACATCCTGCTCGAAACACCAGCGTATGTCGGAACGCGGAGAAACTGATTCACGCATCATAGGCAGTTCGGGCAAGTTTCCTGCAACTGATGTGCGAAGGAATATTGTTAACCATCAAACAAAGGTGAATGATGGCTTGAGTGAGTGAGTGAGTGAGTGAAGATTAACGTCGCTCTGTTCAGCTACACGAGGGCTTTTGGCGACGGACCACGATACGAACCATGCTCAAGTGACGTGGACGACACCTGAGCTGGCACCCCCTCTCCTAACTACCCCACCACACCAACGGGAGGACGTTTCAGCTCTCGACAGATTTAGCGTGCATCACTGCCCTACACGGCGGGTCTTTAGTGGTACTGGGCTCGAACTCGTGACAAAGCCAGCCACGATCCGATGCCTATACCACTCCGGCTACCGCGGCCACAAATGATGGCACAAAGACTCCA
>BMAU01007224.1:0-15923 GCA_019973935.1 Trichonephila clavipes | reverse complement strand
GGCGATTAATTTCTTTTAATGCAGAATAAGGCAAGACCTCCTACATCTCGTCTTCTGGAGAACTTTCTTGAAGCTGAAGCAATGCAGCGTATGGACTTGTCTGCATGCTTTCCTGATCTTAATATAACCTAGCAGGTTTGGGACACATTTGGATGACGCCTTTGCTGCAAGACCAATGTGCCACCTGTTACTGTCCAAGACTTGGAGATTGCATTTCACCAGGTGTGTAGATGTATTCATCTAATTGTCATCGATAACATCACCCCATCTATGCAAAACATCTATGCTAAGCAGCAGTCTTAGCAATTCGGGTGACCATACACCATGTTAAACATTCTGCGTCTTTTCCAAGAAGTGAGTTTTTTTGTCATTCACATGAAACTAAATTGTGTTGCCCTTATACATAATTTCATGTTCTCCATACCATTCCAAAGAAATAATTGTTCTCATACAATTGTGTGTGTATTTTATATTTTGCTTTTTTTAAATAACTGTGTTTTGTTACACCTATATTCTCAATCTTTTGTCCATCCAAGGGTATTAAACAACTGTTTCTTCCCTATCTTGCTTACTCGCCTAGTTGTTTGGAGCAGTGTAATTTAAAAATGATTCGGGTAATTTTAGCAATTTAGACAACTTATACCTTTATTTCCAAAGTGTTTGAATTTCTGCGCAATAAATAGTATTTTTTAGAATGAATATGTTTTGTGGAAACTGTATTTAAGCCAACGAGTTAACTTCTCTTTTTCTGTACTTTGGAGCTCGACACCATTGCACTTCATTTGATTCTGACGAAATTTTCAAACGTGAGTGTGTTGTTGCTACAATGATCTTTCAATAAAAACATGGTAAAATATCTTGAAAAAAGAGGGCCAATTTTAGAAAAGAAAAAAAAAAAGCGAAATTTTGTACACAAAAGAGTGCTGTTGTTGTTGCTAATGCCACCTGTCTAACATCGTCAGATGGAGGCTCATGAAATTCATCATGGCAAGGGGCTAGATCAGGAGTGGGCTAACTTTTCCAGAGTACAGGGTACTTCTAATTTTTTCAAGTTATTGCGGTCCACCCAGTGTTAATGGCGCACACAAGGTGGGAGGGAGGTCCACGGGCCCGCACCCTCCCTCATAGCCCTTGATTTTGTTTAATCACGTGCATATAGTACGTAAAATGCAAATGAGTATTTGTTATTAGTAATTTTTTTATTAATCAATGCCAATTATTTATTCAGAAATTTATTTTTTGCTTTTTATTTGTCCCCAACAATCGACCAAATCAAAGAAATATGTTTGGCTGCGTATTGGGGTATGATACGAGAATGGTAGACCGTCGACCCTCAAACCCTTAAAAAATTCTTTTGTGCGCCATATCCCAATGTGATAGCGTTAAAGCAAAACGAAAGATATAAACTTAATAATAATAGCCACAAATATAATTATATCAAACGATACATTTATTACGAAACAATTCAAAATACATTTAAAAATAAAACATTTTTATCTAAAGTTAGTCTTCGTTGTTACAGTTGTGACAAATCTATACGGAACTTTATCACTAACCTTCTGAGCCGACCTTTTTAGGGAAATTTAATTCCCTACCTATTTCCAATCAACTCCAAAAAGCGGACAGGATTCCTTGTTATATGCAGATTAGATAAAGTATTTAAGTCAAACGGAATAGTAAAGTTAGAGCAATAGGAGAGAGAGATTGAAGCAGAAAGTTATAGTGAAGTTAAATTGAAGAATTCTTATTAGATAATTTAATCTCAGAGAAAAGCTGAGCTGAATTGCCGTGTGGTAAATATTAATTAAATTTTTATTATTGCGAGTGAAATTAAAATTAAATGTTCAATAAGAACATTGAATATAAATCTGGGATCTCTTATCGTGGTAATCTCTGCGTGATCGTTATTTAATTGTTAATTGATTGGATCATTAATTAATTAAGTTAATTTAAAGGATATTACCTTTAAAACCTCATAATACTAGTTAGATATATTTGTTAATAAGTCTTTGATTCTATTTGGATAAGATAACCAAATAAAGAAAGTTGTTTATAAAAATGGCTACTGGTTCTTATATGACTCCTATTTATTCTCGTTCTCAAAGTGAGGTCCAAGGAGATCATCACACAGTCAGTAAAAGACTTAGTCTGCGTACTGTCAGCACATCTTGAATTTTCCGTATATAATTCCTAATTGCTAGAAACGTCGAGTGGCCACCCCCATTTGTCTTGACGGTCCACTGGTCGATTGCGATCGACGTAATGCCTCCCAGGGATAGATGTACGACTGCCGTTGTCCGAGGCCTTAAACACTGTACTCGTGACAGTACAATTTAGCTCGGTTCCACCCCAATTTTGAGGGGGAACACCATGAAGAAGGGTCAGGATCCTGCCACAAACCTCGTGAGAGTACTTGCGGCTCGACGACTGTTTAGGGTACTCCCATGCCGCGAAGGCACTATACATTTACAAACATCCATGTCTTCTCAGGGATTTGAACCCAGGCCCTACAACACTGCAGTCAGCACAGTTAACCAGTGTACCGGATGAGCGACACAAAAGTTGAATAGTCTTTTGATTATTATTTCATTAAAATCTTGTAAATACTCCCTATAACACAGCGTTTCTCAAACTTTAGGGCACGCCCCTTGGGGGGGTGATAACTCAATGAGGGGCGCGAGCATATTTAAAAGTCAAAAACAAAAGGTTATTTAAAAATTATTCATTTACTGAAAGTAAATAAACAAAATACTTTGATATAATAAAACATAGAATACACATTACATTGACATAATACACGTATAAATGTATCAGTATAGTACAATGTGTATTTTATTATTAATTTAGCAATACTAAGTTAAGGACAAGTTTGATAATTATCAGTGACCCCATGAGCTTGTATTAAAACTTATCTTGATAAGCTATACGGTTTATAATTAATTCCTTAACTGCCGTTTAAAAGTTGAGCGATTCGTTTCCCAATGCCACTGTTTAGTGTGTTTTTTTTTTGATTTTTTATGTGGGGAGGGGGAGGAGAAAAGAGAAACAAATAAGCAATGTCCTCTGAAATCCTCTGCAAATATTGTCAAGGTACTTTTACTACATTCCGAAGCCTTTGAAATAATTTTGTTTATAGCACTGCACAGAAAGGATCGTACTTCTGAAAGACCTATATATACGTCTAGAAAATTAATGCTTTGGCTGAGCGAGATATACGTCTGTGGAACACACATAAGTGCTTTGTGTCAAAATATAGTATTATTGAATTCAATACATTGTTATTGTCTGGAGGGGGCGCGCTGAAAATGATGATTGAATAGTGGGTCGCTTTTATTGAAAGTTTGAGAAGCACTGCTATAGCATTAAAAAAAAGACTTATCAAGGAAAGGTTATTAGAATGCGATATAGTTGCATATGTATGTAATCAGCATTGGAATATGTAAATGATTATCTTTTACTGGTTTATTTCGAATAAGAGGGAGCACATAGAGGAGCGTAAGGACGGTGTATGAACGAAAGGTAATTATAAGGGGCATTTATGAAGATAATTTTATTTCGTCAAACAAAGCAAATAAATTCGCGGAAAATATGATAATATGTCATTATTTTAGGAAGGATGTGCAATTCAAAATAAATATAATAAAAAAATTTAAAGTCAACTCCTACTTCGTTAGAAAAACATACCGGTGTTATTTGTTGTAAGTAGTTGTAACTTCGGCAGATTTAACCCAACATAAATTTAAAATTAAAAAATAAAATTTAAGTAATGAATTAATATTTGAAAAAACTGTATTAACATTAAGTGTTATCCACTACAAGTTTAAAAAATGTATTTGAACTTGAATGGATGAATAGAAAGTATATATATTTTATTAACGATTGAAATTTTGAACAAGATATATATATATATATATATATATATATATATATATATATATATATATATATATATATATATATATATATATATATATATATATATAAGGAGAGAGGGAACACAAATAGGAGAAATTTAATTTGGGTAGACTGTATGTTTCGACGACGTTGGAAGGAAATAATAACCATCACCGTACAGAATGTGAAAAAGTTAGCAGTTTCCAGAAAGCGCTGACAAAGCTTGATGGCGGTTTTATCGGCAAAAGGCAAAAGAAAAATGTAGTTGTATAACTACATTGTTTAAAATTTCTTAAAAAATAGTTTACATCGAAATAAATATTGCAGTTAACTCATTCCGTTTATCTTGTCATATTAAAAAATTTAACTCAAAATATAGTGTTATAAAACTGTATTATACTGCCTGAAAGCACGAGTTTTCTATCTTAAATATAACTTTATTTTAACGGATACTCCTTTTTTATACCCTCATATATAATTATTATCTTTTAATAACGTCATGTAAGGGGATCTAAGTGTTTTAGAAGAATATACATGCTTCTTTTTTTCCCAGGGGATTACTTTAAATCTTTCTTTTAATCTTTGGTAATCCTTAAGAAATTTCTATCCACAATCTCTCCGAATCAATGAGCAGCTTCTGATTTGTGTCCTTTAAACGCAGTTTTTATCACCCAGTCCTTGCCGAAGTTTCCTTTGCTTTGATTTTTTTTTTTTTTTTTTTTTTTTTTTTTGAAAAACATCCTTTCTTTCAGTTTCCACTTTTCTTTTGTTCAAGTGTCTTTCTAAACCTTGTGTTGCTTGCTTTCGATCTTTCCCATTTTTCTCTCTTTCACACTTCACAAGGTCAAAATTTCTTTTCGTTTAGGTCTAGATAGAATTATAAGGCTATTGAATATGCAAGGGTTTCATACCTCCATATATCTTTGTATTACTCTAATGTTGCTTTGATTAAGATTTAGGTATCCGACTACGTTCGAAACCATGATTTTAAAAATGCACATAAATGATTAATGTTCATGATATTTAGTGTCACTTAGATTAGAATACATGTATAAAATTGTTTTAAGGACATTATGGCAAAAAATTAATTAAATACAATATTTTGGCAAAATATTAACTTAGAATAACCTTTTTTTTCAAAAAATTCTCCTTTAATAAAAAATGCTTCTATAATAATAATATCTTGCTTAGATAAAGTAAAGCCTCCTCCAGAGAGTCTGAACTAGGACTTTTGAAAAATTCACATTATTTTCAGAGTTACCACCAATTGAAATAATTATTGGCGTTTTTTTTCTTAAAATTTCTCTCCTCCGTTGTAATAAAATATCATAAACCCATTTCTAAGTTATATATTTCAAAAATTCTGGTTCAGTCTCTGTATAGAGGTCTGAACTGTGCACTGGCAAAATATTATTATAATAGAAGCATTTTTCATAAACGGAGAATGTTTTGAAATGGGTTATTCTATCTTCATTTTTTGTCAAAATATTGTACTTAAATAATTTTTATTATAAAAATATTCTTACAACAATTTTATATATGTTTCCTAATTCAAGTGACTTTAAATATCATAAATATTATCCATTTATACGCTTTTGCAAAATCACGGTTCCGAACGCAGTTGGACACCTTAATGAGCTCAGAAATTTGAACTTTCTTTAAAATATTTGAAGAACAAAGAAAATACATTAATGAATTCCGTATCATGATATGAAAGTACTGATGTGCAGTTGGTATATATATTTACACCTAGAATTGCATCGGAATCTTTTACCAACATATAAAATCTTACGCCTGACGTACATTAAATCGGGCCATTTTGAGTTGTGTGGTTATTTTTTTTACTAATTTGTCATTTTTAAACTGAGACAATTCCAAGTGACAAGTGCTTAAAATGAAATAATTGATTCATAGTTGTACTCAATGTCAGGAAGCATGCATTTTCTAAACATAAAAAAACATCTAGAAGATATTTCAGTTGGAGAAGTCTTAAAAAGCAAAGAAATGTGAAGACGAGATACCATGCAAATTTTCTAGGTTTAAAAACGTTGTTAACATCGGAGTCGTTGACAATGTGTGACTTAATAAATTTACTGTGGTATTAAAAACATTTAACAAGATAATTACTTCAACTATATTAGAATTAAAAAACAACACTTTTAAAGATGGTATCTTCGTATTAGAACGCCTGGCATCCAACATAATGAAAAGGTAATAATAAAATTAATTTTAAACTCCTAATATTTATGTCTAAGGGTTTAAAAGACAAATTCACATCTTCCAGCTACTAAATTCTTATTTTGCTTTCAGACTTAGCTTCCCTACATAATTGAATTATAAAGGTAAGGAAGAAAGTTTTACTTGAATTTTATAGTTTTTAGGAAGACAAGGATAATAAAAATTAAAAGCGTTATTGAAATGAAATCAGACTCTTAGAAAAATTACATTTTTTTTAGAAAAAAAAATTACTAGATATAAAAATGGTAAGTATGCATGCATTATCTTAACAATATTTCTTGAGCAATAGAAAATGTATTCAAAATGCATAATCCTATTAATGTTACATGTACAATTATTTGTAACTAGGTGTAAATGTATAAGATTGATGTATTAAAAAGAATAAATACAATATACAATAGTGATGATGATTAATTTTATATTTCATTATAGATTTCTGATGTATTTTTTTAGACAAAGTTTTTACAAAATATACTTTATGTAGCATAACTTAATTTTGACTGATGTTGATATAAAAACAGTATATTTTCTTTGAGATAATTATAGAAGTAATAAAAGATACTCTTTTTTAAAAAAAAAATACAAATACATGAGTAACGACTTCCTGCTTATATTTTTAATACTCAGTCAAGATAATATTTTTCTAAAATAGATTCATTACTTTTTAAAAACTTGTAAATATTTTTAATACATTCTAAAACAAAATGATTTATGTATACTATTTAAATTCTTTTTCATAGATTAATTAAAATAGTTTATATCATTATAAAAGTTATAATTGTTGTTAGTTATATGCATCAAAAATATTGCAAAATATCTCTCCAGAATACCTATTACTTATACAAAATAGTTAAGCATTGCGGTTTAATTTTATAATTTTTCTTTTTTCATTTGCTTCAATACTCAAACTTAACGCATAAAAATAAGATGAAAAACTAAAAGTTTTTGTTAAAAATGTTTACAGGGTGGGCATACATATTCGAATTTAAGTAGAATTAGCGAACTGTAAAGTTAAAAAAATTGATCGTATGAATCTAAGAACAAGAATGATTGGTTTTGAATACACCATTAAGAATAGAATTTCGGCAGAATAAGAATTTTAGCATCAAGAATGTACAAGAAAAAATTTCAACATACTTCTCTTTATTCAACGATTCGAACATTATCGTAAGAACATTATCGCGAGTCTAGATGCAGAAATTGTGGAGGTGGAGATAGAGGTCGTGTCGCCATCTATCGTCCCTTCGGGGAACTTCGCCGAGCTAAAATCGTACTGTCACCTGTATGGTGCTCAAGGCCAACGACAGGCGTACCTCTAGCCCATGCCACGATGAATTTCGTGGGCCTCGATCTGACTGCGTCAGACAGGTGGCATCAGAAAACAACAACAACAACATTATCGCGAATAAATCAAAACAAAACAAATATGTCGCCAGATACCTTACATTAACACAGACGCGTGACAAATAAAAAATAGTTACATGCGTTAGAGCTTCTTCAGATTTCATGAACCAACATAGGAAAAATCAGTATTGTGGATGTATAATGACATTTTCTTTTGTTTATTAAGAAATGAACGGAATCAAATTATAATTCGAGTAAATGACACTTTTTATCTTGTTGGAGAATCCTCTATAGAATGGAGGACAAGTAAGTCATTATTCTTTAGCAAATGAGAACTCGATGTATGTCCGAGTCAAGTTGTTTTGAAGACATTTTACACGCATAAACTTAAAAATGGGACAAGAGAAACCTAAGAAAAGATATTCAAAAGTGTAGTAGGTTGAAAAGAAGTGAAGAGGTGTAAAAAGACAGCAAATATTTTCCCCATCCAACAATTCTGCACTTTTTTGATATTTGGACCGTTTTATGTGCAAACTATAAAAAGTTTTTGCTTTTGGTTCAACACGGGGAATCTTTGAAAATACTTAACACACTGAAGAGGAAAGTGTGCAGAGAGGTTTTATATTCTGCATTATCTGCTCTCTTCCTCAGTGAAAAAAGAAATAAAGAAACAAGTATTCCAGAAACTTTTCAGTTTTTCCTCTTTATCTGCAAGGGAAACGATTTCAATGAATATCTTCCGAAAATTGCTTATTCTTTTATGATACTTCTAAAATGAAAAGATTATCACGTGACAATATGGGCTGGAAACTTCCAGTGTTTTCAGCAGGTGAGTAGAAAAAACTTTTTTGTGGAGAGAATAATTGTGAATAATTGTGATCTATATATATTTGAGAGTTTTTTTGAAAAAGGTTTGAAAATAATTTTGTTCAACAATAAAATTTAAATCACGTATTGGTAAAAATATCTTATTTTTTTTAACTGTCTGACCGCTGTATATAATACTGAATCACTTCCAGAAAATTTATAAATATCTTTTCAGGGCTTATAAATGTAAGAATATTTACAAAAAAGAGCTTTTGTTGCAATATATTAAGAAAATACCTCGTAGTAAAATTTACGAAGTTTGTTGAGGTACGATGTTTTAAGTCACGCTTTAATTTTCACTCAATATTGCATTATAGATAAAAAAAAAAACAGAGAAGAGAAGTGATTCACTCATCTACTGACACACTCATCACCACATATCAGGCGTTATTAGACCCATAGACTTGAAGTTTTGCAGGTGAGCTCCTTTTGTTGATTAAAGATCTGCTAAGAATGGATTTTATGAAAGTCTACTTCCAAGGAAGTTTGCAGGGGCGTTATGGGAAAAAATCCCTTTTATGAACAAATAGATTTACAGACTATAAATCTGATAAACATGTCTCTTTTTTTTGTGCACCAAAGAAGATTGTCACGCGCTATAGATAAAAAATAATTCCTAGTTTTGAGCTATTAGACCTTCAGATTCAAAACTTGAGGACCAAGTTTTTGTTGTTGAGTAAAGACCTACTAGGAACAATTTTTACAGAAATTGATTATTGTAGATGCTATACACAAAAGTTGCTGTTTTTGAACAATTAGTTCTACAGAAGAAATTTGTTGAGCATGTTGCTTTTATAGCGCAGAGATCCGCTAAGAACACTCCTGTTCTGGATTACAAAATGAACTTCCGAACCCGGGAGATTCAATGTTAGCGATACAAAAGAATTATAAGAAACACTAACATACAATTATGAGTCTCAGCGTAGAAGAACTGTTTACAGTTGAAGAATTCGAAACACAGTTCTTAAAATCTGAAGAATATAGTGACAAGTTGGCTCGCGGGACATTTTACATCACTAGAAGAAGTATCGAGCTTAAACGAACCGGAACTTTGTAATGAAAAGTTAACTTCAATCGAGACTCAATTCCTTGGATGGCTACGTCATCTGACGCCGAAAATTTCTAAATTTAATGATACAGTTAATATTAAACTTTCAAAATTAACTACACAAAATTCTACGGTAATATTAAAAATAGGCTGAAATTTTGGAATAGATATAAATTACTTGATATAAATTTTACAATATGTTGTGTCACTTTTTATGTAACAGTGTGGTTTACTTTAATATTCTAATCAGTAAAATCCTTTTCACTTTCCCGAAATGAATCTGCAATAGTTTAACTTCCTTTTGTAAAAATTTTAAAAACTCCATAGTTAAAATACTTGAGTAAATGCTTTCCAACTACCTAAAATCAAGTATTCAATACTAATACAGTATATAATGAACATTAAGCGCGTAATTAAAAAATAAAATACCAAAACGTGTATCAAAAGAAGCTATTTACAAGAATGAGGACAGGAGGAATTACAAGATTTTACGAAGGTGCTGTCATTGCAAAGTTAAAATATTTTTCAATTGAATTCTGGTCCGAATTGCAACGTAATAGTACATTATGAAAAATATTTTTAAAAAAATCAATACAGTTGTTGACTTTTGCTGATGACATTGATATCATTGCTCCAACACCCACCGTACTAAGATAAGTCTTCTTATCTTTAGAAAAAGAGGCCCTCTCAGGATTGGACTGAAAAAATCAATGATAATAATACCAAATACATACCTTGCACTAAATCATGTTTTAACAATTCCCACTTTAAAATTGAAGAGTATAACTTTGAAGTTGTTGACTGTTTCACTTATTTAGACTTGGAAATTAACAATGGAAATGATTGTACTACTGAAATCTAAAAGAGAATTACTATGGATAATAGATGTCTTAATGGAATAGAAAAATACACTGCTGGCCACCGTAAATGCAACACCCTGAAGGAAGCATGTAAATAACATGAAATTTACAACATGCATTAGCGGAGGTGAGATATACAAATGATTAGAATTTCAGCGCAGACACACATCACGCGTGCCTTTGGCGCCTCCTCAAAGCGCTATTTAAGGCTTGGAGATTTCGACGATTTCAAGTTCGGCAATTGTGTTTCTCTTGTGTTTTTTTTTTCAAAAAATAATCAGTTATGTCTCGTAGAAAACAGCGATCAGCTTTTGATCAAGTATCCGAGTTCGACAAAGGAAGGATAGTGTCCTACCGAGATTGTGGATTATCTTTCAGGGAAATGGGTAGTCGTGTTGGATGAAATCAAACAGCTGTAATGCGGATATGTGACCCTTGGACGACGGACCGACGAGGTTGATCGCATTCACCTCTGTGCACCACTTCACGTGAAGACAGGCAAATTGTGCGAATGGCAGTGACGAATGACTCAGTCACATCATGAACCGTAGCACAGCTCATTGAGTCTGTAACGCATCATTCAGTGTCTGCGCGTACTATTCGACGCCGTTTACAGCAGAGAGCTCTGTCCGCAAGATGTCCTTTGCTTGGTCTACCCTTGACGCAGAATCACAGACGTATACGCCGCCAATAGTGCGATGAAAGAAGGATGTGGGCGGCATATGGGAATGAAATTGTTTTTCTGACGAGTTACACATCTGTCTGCATTACCACGATGGTCGGATACGAGTCTGGAGACACCGTGAAGGAAGGATGCTGAACAGCTGCATTATGCACCGCCACACTGATCCAGCACCACGTATTATGGTATGGGGCGGTATTGGATATCACTCTCGCACTCCTCTAGTACGCATTGACGGTACTTTAAACAGCCAGTGCTACAATTCCGAGGTGTTGGAACCAGTTGTCCTTCCTTACCTTCAGGGCTTGGCCACAAACATATTTCAACAGGTTAATGCGTGACCACACGTGACACGCATTGTTCAAAGGTTCTTCGCTAATCACCAGATTGAATTGCTTCCCTGGCCGGCTCGCTATCCGGATCTTTCGCCAATAGGAAACATGTGGTCCATGGTTGCTCAACGATTGACCCAGATTACATCCCCAGCTGCCACAGCAGATCAACTTTGGCATTTTGGGGAAGCTGCTTGGTCTGCTGTACCCCAAGAACACATCCAAAGTTTCTTTGAATCAATTCCGTGGAGTGTGGCAGCGGTGACTCTGGCTACTGATTCTGGCAGGAACCACAGTTCACAGAAGTCTATAAATTTAAAAATGATACTTGGTCAAGATGTTACCTACAAAAGAAATTTTGTTGGGCTATCTCTTGTCTTTATTGGTGTTGCATTTACGGTGGCCAGCAGTATATATGAAATCGAATTTAATCAAAAGAAAAACAATGGTTCTATTGCATAAAAGTCTCTTAAGATCAGTATTAACTTATACATGTGGAACTTGGTACACGTCTTGAACAGATGAAAACATGATAAGTATCTTTAAAAAGAAAATTTTAAGATTTATTTTTAGAGGAATTCACAAGAAAAATGGAACGTTTGGAAGAACATCACATTTCCAGCTCTATCAATCATATAAAAAGTGGGCGCGCCCCCCTGGGGGGCGCGAGCGTAGCGTATCGAAAATTTAAAGATTTTTTTTAAAAAAATAACCGGAAAGTGAAGTAAAACAAAAATGCTTTCTTCCATAATAAAAAAATACACACAACAACACTGACATAATTTATGTATATTATCTGGTTTTCCGTCATCAAATAGCTATCTTTGATCCCAAAACCAAATTAAAAGAAAAAAAAAAACATTTTGTTTTTATTTGCTGTATTTCTCAATGAGAGATTTTTTTTATTACGTTTTAACATAAAATATTACTCGTTAAAAGAAAAAACGAGACCCAGACCTGAAAAATTCTAAGAAGATAAACACCACCACTGTAATTATTATTGAAATACTGTACACTGGTTGTAGAAAAAGAAAAAGGAAGTCATGATTCACTTTTCAGCCAGGCTGCATAGTACGTTTGCTAATCATTTGATTGACCAATCTTATATGGTTATTATCAATATTAGTTCCCTCCCATCTTTTTATGCGTTTGCTTTTCGCTTAGAGGAAATTGTAAATAATTGAGTTTTGCGATATTTGGAAAAGAATTGATTGGTTTAACATTTCTGTAGGATAATTGAAAAAGTGTCTGATTTGCGTCCTTTATTATGGTCTTGTACTTTGAATCATTTTAGTTCAGTTTTATTGGATTTTTCTCAATCATCAAAGAATTGAATAGTCCTTGAAAGAAGGTAAGTATACTTTCTATAAATTAAAATATTCACTAGAATTCCGATTTGTATCGTGTACAGTAAAAATAATTCTAAACAAATGATTGGGGTGACTGAGTCCCCCACTACCATTAATGTTAGTATCGAGTACGCGCCTGCTCCGGGTTAAAACATTTTGAAGTCTTCTCGCTTTAAATGTTAAGTAACACAATTATTCTTCGTCGGAATTTTATATTCTTTTTCATAATTTAACATTAATTCTAAATGCTAATTGAGTGAGGTTTAAAATTACAGTTCTTTTAAACAGTTATTTACAATTATAGCATTTATTTAAAAAAAATCATTTTACATTTTTTGTATACAATGTTGTGCACACAGTTTTACTCTCCTTACAGTTCAGCTATTATATCAAGAATAATATTTTAATTTTTAAAAAATGAACTCGTGCGAAGAGTCGGTGTTTTTCAGCCAGTATACGTTTGATGTATCAGTACTGAAGAAGGTATTTTATAAATAATTTCTTATTACTGAATTTGGCCGCGGTAGCCGAGTGGTATAGGTATCGGATCGTGGCTTGCCTTGTCACGGGGAGTTCGAGCCCCAGTACCACTAAAGACCCACCGTGTAGGGAAGCGATGCACGTTAAATCTGTTGAGAGTTGAAACTTTCCCGTTGGTGTGGTGTGGTAGTTAGGAGAGAGGTGCCAGCTCAGGTGTCATCCACGTCACTTGACCATGGTTCAAAATTGCGTGGTTCGTCGTCAAAAGCCCTCGTGCAGCTGAACAGTGCGACGTTAATATGCAATCAATCAATCTTATTACTAAATTAAGAACAAGTTTAATAATTATCAGGGACTTCCACGGGCTTGTCTTGTAGAGGAAAGTTTTTTCAAAGGAAGGTTTAATATCAGAAATTGACACTTAAAGAGTTATTTTTCTATATTTAGCTGAGATCTATATTTTGTCTTCAAGGCATCCACTGCAGAAAATCCGGTTTGAAAAAGGTAGGATGTTGAAAATGGTAATAGTATACGAGAAGTGCTTTTGTTTTCAGTACAGATAATTCCTCTTCCACCTCTACCCCAAATTCAAAGAGCGATTTATTACAAAATTTTTCACTGGATGGCAAAAATCTATGAAGATTTCTTCTTCGGAAGTTGAGACCACTTCTGGAGTATCTTGAAATAGATCCCTAATCCACTCGTAACTTGCTTTACTAAGGTGGTCCTCATCAAAAAATACTTTTTTAAAATTCTTTGCCAACATAGCTAAATGATTTTACATGTTTTAAAAACAACTTTCACATGTTGTTCTACAGATTTGTAAGTTTTAACACATATCGAGCTGGGCCTTTTTTCCATCATTTACTTCAGTAGTGGCAAATCAAAATTTAGTAATTTTGAGAAGATCGCCTGATTTAATTTTCGGAACCATGCTCGTTCGTCTGTGTACTTGTTGATTCTTTTATTATGGTCGAATGTTTGCTTACGACTTAAAAATGTATGTATGATATTGTTTTAATCTACTGCCGTAAATACTTAATTACCGTGAATTACAATTAACGTAGAAATTAAAAAATGTACATTCAAGCTAGATTCGGTAGCTATAGGAGTATCGAGTCGACCAAAACTGACTGGAATATGTAGGAGAAAAGGATTTTTACATGTTTTGCGCAGACGTCCGATAGGTTGCCCAGACTCACGCAAACGTACCCTATAATGCCAGATGTGATGGATATGATAGAGAGCGACATTGACTAGACTTTTTCTAATGACATTTGTACTTTGAGAAATGAATGCTGAAGGAAATAAATCTTTAATTAAATACATCATTTTGCGATCTGTTCAATTTAAAAATTAGAGAAAGAAAATTAACATAATTCTAAGTAATATATATATATATATTTTAAGTAATTTTCTTAAAATATATATATTACTTAAAAGTTACATATACAAAATTTAATATACTTATCATGTATTAATTTGTACGGTTTATAATTAAGATCGTATTGTAACTTTAGCGTCTCTCTCTCTCAAAGTGCATTTTTATTGCAGTAAATACATTATTGTTGTACAAGGGGGCGAGACAAAAATTATGATTGAAAATTGGGTCGCTAGTATTGAAAGTTTGAGAAACACTGCTTTTAATGTATGAGAGTGGTGCACAGAGTGTTTTATGACTAATTAATTAATACTAAATTAATAACAAGTTTAATAATTGTTAGCTACTTCCATGGGCTTGTCTTACAGAGCAAAGTTTTTGAAAGGAGTTTAAGATAAGAAATTGACCCTCTGAGTTCATTCTATATTTGGCCCTGATAACTATATCTTGTCTTCTATAAGCAACCACCACATTTTGTAATATGTTCCAATTTAAAAATCAGAGAAAGGAAAAATAACTTAGTAATTATTCTATATTACTTAACTTTTGCTTAAAAGTAACATATACAAAATTTAATACTTATGTAATGAATTTGTACGGTTTATAATAAATATTGTTGCTTTATCGTAAAAGTGCATTATTATTGCATTCAGTAAATTATTATGTATAAGGCGCGATAAAAATTGTGATTGAAAAGGGGGCGCCAGTATTGAAAGTTTGAAGCACTGCTTTAACTACATCAAAATACAACAAGGTAAATAGGCAGGTCACGTTGTCAGGAAGGAACGAAAACAGTACCACTAAAAGTCTTCAAGGCTCAACCCATTGGCACATGAAGAAAGTTGTGGCCAAATCTTAGATGGATTAACTTCCTAGAAAAGATATCCTAGTTTTGAGAATTAGGAATTCGAGAACACTAGCAGGCTGGAGAAGGCTGGCCTGGAAAAGGAGGCTGGCCTGGAAAAGGCTTCTTGAGGAGACCAAGACTCACCCTGGGCTGTCGAGGAAGGAAGTATATTGTGATATAACACATGTAATGAATTTCATCATTATTCAAATCATTTCTACTTCTAAACATACATTATAAAAACCTGAATTGTATTTTTAATCAGCAGTGATGCTAATCAAAATAATGTAATCCCTATTATATTCATTTTAAAATAGCTTAATTTCATAATTTACGATTCGAAACTTGTTGAAACGGTAGCTTAGATGTAGAATGCCCACCTCGTATATTGCGGGTTCAATTCCAGCAGGATGCGATACACTTTTGGATGTGAAAATCGTAAAGTACACATGTCATATGATTATCTGGCATGTAAAAAGATTCCTTTGAGTAACAATTTGGCTCTGGTTCTCCTAGCAAAATTAAATCATGACAATATTTATCATCCGAAAAGAGCCTGAATTAAATTAATTCAAACGTCAAACGTGTTGCCACCACTGAA